>JANHGN010015652.1:50348-66693 GCA_024605025.1 Megaceryle maxima
TGAATATAAGATTTAGATCTATAGTACAGCAAAAATCCTCAGGAAATATGGATAAATATGCAAATAATTGTCACACAGAAACATTCACTTACACAGAAAAAAAAATCAAACAAGCTTTCAGACAACATTTATCTGTGTATAGTTGTCACTAAGAAGCCCTGACTTCTTTTTAGGAGTCCTACCTTTTCCCCTGGGAGTCCTTCCAGTCCTGGTAATCCCATCGGTCCTGGGTCTCCCTGATTTTTATTTGAAAAAAAAGTACATTAAAAATGATTGAATACATCAGAATTTCTGTACTCTATGTGAAAAACATTGAACAACAAGCAACAGCAGAATATGTACCTTGACATTAGTAAACCAGCTAACCAGTGCTTAGGTGAATAGATTTTGTTATACCCTAATTTAGTGATCTGCAAATTAAGCTTTTCCCAGAGGCACTGTGTGAATATTTAGATCAATGGTTTTAATTTTGATGAAGAATGTAGTCCATAAGAATTGTCCCCAGTGTTCCTGTGAGCCAAGGTCAGCTTTAAAGCACCTTCAGGCGGTAGAGCTCTAGGGCGTAAACTGTCAATCAGAGAACCAACCTCCAAGCAATTCTGTGCTCTGTTGACTAAAAAAAAAAGCTTATTCTGCACACAGACTAGGCCCCTGTGTAGGTCTTCAAGGCTTGAACAGAAACATGCTCCACTGGAGAAATCAGTTTTTTATGTAGAGCAAGAAGGGCCTTTTTTTTTTTTTAAATTATTTTATTTATTTATTTTTTTAAGAAAAGTGAGAATTTACCACAGAAATGTATACTACAGCCAACAAATCCAGTATTTCAGCAACTCTCAGTTAAATAGAAAGCCACAGCAAGTTCCTGTCTGGATTTCATCAAGTGTCTGGCAGATCTCATTTTCCATACCTAAACTCTTATTTGTGAGATCCTGGAAACAAATGATTTTGAGTGCTGAGAAGTTCTGATTTGGGTTTCTTATTTTCCCAGAGGAGCACAGTTATCACATTGATTCATAGATCATAGTCTATTTTTCAGTGTAGCTGGCTTTCCATTATCACTTAGCAAGGAATCAAACATGATCCTAGGCCCTGCACAGGTTGGCTGACTGGAGATTATGCACCTTCACAATAGCTGAAGTCCTATCCAGCTCTTTAAAATGTTACCTTCCCACAGGATCACAGAATCATTGGTGTTGGAAGGGACTTCTAGACATGATCCAGTTCAACCGCCCCACCAAAGGAGGTTTGCCTAGAGCACATTACACAGAAGCGTGTCCAGGTGGGTTTGGACTCTCTTAGAGAAGGAGACTCCACAACCTCTCTGGGCAGCCTGTTCCAGTGCTCCATCACCCTAAGATAAAGAAGTTTTTCCTCGTATTTAGATGGAACCTTCTGTGTTCCAGCTTGCTCTCATTGCTCCTTGTCCTGTCACTGGGCACCACTGAAAGGAGCCTGGCCCCATCATCCTTGCACCCACCCTTTAGCTAATTATAGACATTGATATTAATTTCCCATACCACTTTGGTCTTGGTTGGGTTAGTTTGATGTAGCTACGCTTAATTCTGCTGCTATTTTTATGTAGATACCGTGCCTGCACAAGTAGGAAAAAGATAGAGCTAAATGGTACTGGCATGCTGCTTTCATAAGCAGAGACATTTCTCAGTAGTTTCACACTGGTACTGAAGAGAAAGACTTGATACAGACACAAATCAGAAGAACACTTCATCAGGAGAAGACACTCATCATAACCTTCCAAATACTGTGGCCTGAGGGGTTCAGACAAGGGCAGTCTCTAGTGACATTTAAACAGTCTGTATGGTGTGCTCTAACCTGATTCTTTACCACCAGGCATCCAACATGTTGCCTGAATCATCTCCTATTTATTTTGCCCACGACAGGACAGCAGCTGAAGAGATCAAGTGTCAGCTTCTTGGTGATTGAATGAATACTTGAACTCATTAAGGAATTCTGTATTTCTCTGAAGTAATAATTTGTTTTATTAGTAGCAGATATAACTGTTCTATTACTTTGCTGGAAGGGATGTGATTTAATTTCATAAATTGTTTCTCCAATTTTTTCAGGTTTTCCTGGCCTTTATCAAGTAGACAATTCATCAACAGATCATGGGGATTGAAGTTCAACTAGGCACAATTTTTTTTCCCTAACTAGCTCAGCTTCTACTGCTTTATCAGAAAATTCTTGTCATCAGTTTCCATTAGCTCATACTGGTACTCATCCTGATGCAGTTATAATGCCAGAAGTGTGAAAGAAGTCTGCTGGACACAGTTTGACCACACTGATCATGAAGGAGCAAGGTTGCCTTGTTGTAAATATCATTATGCAGTTATGTGATGCTCCTTAGACTTGAAAAAGAAGTACATGAACATATTGAAATTTTAACTGCTATGGAAGCACCTATCCATTTAAAAAAATAATTAAATTTTAAATTTATACTGATATTTGATACTATCATACTTCTGGGGCTAAACTATCAATACTCAAATTTTACTATTTTCTTTTAGGTATTTACATTGGCATTCCTTCATCAAGACACAGTACCTGTAATTTTCAACTTTGCCACCTTCAAGGCTAGGAGCTGTAGTGACAAATTGCAAGCTAATGACAAATATAATTTCTCTATTAGAAAGGCAAATTACATCACATGTCAAGGATTTGGGGAAAAATGTGTACTCAGTCAGGATCTGGATCTACATTCTGCTGGTGGCTAGCCCTATGCAACTGCTCAAGATTCTTCCACTAGCTGTTCTTCCCCTCTTCATAATGTTTTAAGAAAGTTCATGTGAAAAGGACATAACACAATGCTTAAAGGAAAAAAAAACCAAAACAAAACAACAAACCAGTATCAAAAAGTTAAATACGTCTCCTTTTGAATGTTAAACTGCATAGTTGGAAGGTATAGTGGCTCCTATCATCATCATCTTGCTCACCAGAAGACACATGATCATACTGTCATGTGATTTCCAAAGAGAACATGAACTTCTAGTTGTTACTAGCTAGCATGATGTAGCACACCATCCTTATCACTTCCAAATTTAACATTAAGAACGATCTAATAGCTCTTAAGATATTTTCTACCTTTATTTCACATTCTCTATTCTTAGATATATCCAGGGACAGCTCAGCAGAGATGAGTCCACAGGCAGTTAATGCTACATTTTGTCTTTCATTCTATTATCACTTAGAAGTATTCATCAGAAATCGCGAAATTTGCAAGCCTGGCAATCAAAAAGGCTTTTTTGGATGTATTGATTCTGCAGGAGGTTAAGCTGCCTGCTAAAGAATTTTAATGGACTCTTCCACCCTTGTAACTAGGATCATGTATTGAACTACTTGGGGAATTCTCTATCATGACCAAAAAATACATACATACCACTGTGCCAGGATCTCCTTTTGGACCCTGCAAAGAAATGAAGGAGTGGAGACATATTTAAAGAAGAACTGACTTATACAATAAGATGATTTTTTTATTTTGTGGTATTACTGCATTATGCAAATAGAGTGCATTTAGAATCAGTATTAAGTCCAGCCCTTTCAGCTGATTAATTTAGGATAAAATCTTAGTAGTATTTGTTCTTCCTTTTGCTGTTCCAGTATACAGAGAAAGACAGCTCTGCAGTCCAGTGCCAGCCCGTGACTACAAATGGCACATAATGTAAGGACAAAGTCCTTCTGAATAGTGAAAACTACTTTATGTGGGTACCAAAGTGACAATCATCTGAAAAGAGTAGAACTTGCCTATGATGATACAGAGGAGGACGTAAATAAGTGCACAGCATCTTTGGCTCCACAGAACCAAAGCAACTGCAAGGTGGTGCATCTGCATTCTGCAGCATGGAAGACACCAGCAGTGGGTTACTGCCACAGTATAACTACTGGGTTTACACATTTTTCTGCACTGCAGCTACATGCAGTGAATCAGTGACAGAAAAGAGATAAGAATTCATCAGCTTCTCATTTCCAGCATCAGATTTAATTCATTTCAGAACTATGCCATTGCTAACTATAAATACTATATTACATATTTTAAGATATTAGGATACTTTCACTAAAGAGTCCAATGCTAAATAATGTACTATTTTTGCAGTTTACTCTTGCTAGGGTGAAATAAACTACTCTCCACAATGTGCAAAAATACTCAATAAACACATAAAATCACATACTTTATAATGTACTTCATAACAATCATATCCTTATTTTTTCTGTCTTCCTTACATATAAAAATCAAATTCTATGCCACTTAGGAAAACTGCATTCTGCTAACCAACTGCTCTGTAACTATGTTAATTAACTATTAGAGATTTCATTTCTGTTAACACTTACCGGAGGTCCTGGTGGACCTGGATAACTAGCGACACTCACACCTCCCTGTAACAGCAAGTTTAAAAGTTGAATTGGTCCAATAGTAGGTACTGATTGAAAAAAAACCCAAAAAACAAAACCCTAAACAAACCCCAATTTAACATTAAAGAGAAATACCTGGAGTTTATATAAGCTGCTCATTCCATTTCTTTCATTGTAAGACATACCCTTTAAAACATAAAACACAAGTAAGAGCCACAGCTATGAATTATAAAGGCAGAAGTCTTCCCTTCCTCTGTTTAAGCTCAGCAGCTCAGCAAAGCTGTGGTGTCATTTTTATTCTCGATTTTTCAAAAATACCAGACATTTCAGTAAGAACGTAAGATACATATCAGTGCAGCTTGGGACTTTGTTTCTTAATTATGAAACCAGAAACCTGTAAATTTCCGTTTACGTTACATTCTGATATTTATTATTAATAGAATTCTCCAGAATTAATTTTGTTAGGTGTTATTCCAGTTAATTTGGAGTCCAGTGAGCTCCACAGACTTGCCCTAGGTTCTCCAAGTTCCCTGATCTCATGTACCCAAGCTGCCTACATAAATAAGATTGGATACCACGGATATCTCATTTGGTCAAGTTTCTAGAATGGTTTTAGTGACCTGACCTTAGTCAGCAATGAATCACAAGAAAATAAAAAAGGAAAATAGAAACCTTTTGCAAAACTACATTGTTGTCTTCCTGCAGCATTAATACGTATTAGATTGACAGTCAATTCTTTATATTAGAAACACAGAAATGTCTGGATTGGAAGGGACCTCTACAGGTCATCTAGTCCAACTCCCCTGCTGAGAGCAGGGACATTATCAACTAAAGCAGGTCTCTCAGAGCTCTGTCAAGCCCCAGCTTGAATGTCTCTAGGGATGGGGCCTCAACCACCTCCATTACATTTTACTCACAGGTATATTGTTCCTAATACAGCATTCAAAATATAAATCAAAATATCTCACCGGTGGCCCAGGTGGTCCAGGTTTCCCAGGAGAACCTTCACTACCCTAGTGCAGCAAGAGATTTATGTAACTCATTTACTGTAACCGGCACCATACCCTGATCCATACCCAAGCTACGATGACCATGACAACAAATAAGAGATATCAGTCAACATGAGCAGGCTATGTCAAGAATAAATTCTCCTGCCTAGCTCCTGCTTAAGCATTAGGCAATTATATTTATATTTATATTGGGGTGATTTCCAAATGGTCCTATTAATTGATAGAAACTCTTAGCCTCCAAAGAGTGATTTGGAGCACTTCATGGGGAATAACAATACTAGAGAAAGCAAATTATACTAACATTTCTTAAACATGTTCCCTAGGTGAGGGAAGGAGGAGGACATTTGCTATATTTCAGTTTACTTCATTACTCTTCAGTCATCTGACTTTTGCCCTTTTGATTGATGTTATAGAGAAGTGGCTTCTCATTCCCCCCTCTGTGTGTCAACTGTAACCAAGGAACTCACAAAGACTTGTGTTTTGCATTTGGTTACATAGAAAGGAAATAACTGTGGTAAACTTTTTCTACTATGGTCGGTAAGGAAACAGCATTCAATCAGTTCTTAGACTGAAAAAATACTTCATAGAGCTTTAGAAAATAGTTTCCTTTCTTACTCATTGACAGAGTCAAGGTTTTGTGGAGTATTAGTAGGATCACCTATATTGATGTGTCAGTGCTATGCCTGGAAAACTCCAGCTGAAAAAAAACTTCAGAAAAGTGTATTTATATACAAAATGGAGAAGCTGTCCCAGAAAGTATTTTGCAGCAAACTAAGTTTGTGTCTGCTGTATTTCAGTGATCTGAGGTGCCTAAGAAACAAATTTGACCTTTTAGTTATAACGGATAATCTAGAGTACCTAATAAAAGAGCACATAAAACACTGATAAAAAGCAGTGCTCTAACAGTGTAAATTAAGTATAAAGGAAGCTTATATGTTTTTGCAGAATAACTTATACTCAATAGCTTTCAGTACTTGTGAAGCACTTTTAAAGTATGCAATTACTTTTGACTAAAACACTGGTAAAAATGAGAAGTCAAGCAAGTAGTAGCTAGGCATACAGTGGTTCATAAATGTACTTTCACTTTCCTAAATTTTATGTACTATGTTATACTTAGAGAACATTCTTTGCAATTTACATACATGACAAGTACTATACTTCAAAATATAAGCCTGTACGTATGCCATTGTTTGGGGGAAGATTATGACACAAATAAAATTTGATTTGAAAATGTATGTCTTGTTTGCACTAATGTTAAAAAACCCCAACAAAACATAGGAGGATAATGGGATTGCAAAATCTTCACAGACCTTTACCAGGACTACAAAGAAAGAATACCTTTTCGCCTTTTGACCCTGCTGGACCAGGATGTCCAGGTCTTCCTGTGACTCCCTGCACAACACAGTATTGGTTTATAATTAATTAAGAAACAATGAAACACAGTATTTTTGCATTGTGGCTTAGTTTTTAAAACTTGTACTTTTTGAAGGTCATTTAAATCTAATTATGCTTCTCCTCCAGGTTTAAATATTTCTCTTCTGTTTGATGCAACAGCTGTGTCCTTCTGATAAGCCCTTTGAAGGGTAAACTTGTGTTTATGGTTCAATTTCCACCTTGTCAGACTAAATGCACTGACCTTAACTGGCACTTCTTGATCCTAAGAATCACTCTTTACTGCTTTAATGCTTTATTGGCATTTTTTTTAAAATGCCAATTTACATATTCCACATTAAACTTCCTAAATGTGTTACAATTTTTAGAGAAGGGAGGCATTAGTACTGTCAGCAGCCTAGGAATGAATGATGATCCCATTCAGTACGTACAAAATAAAAGTTTACAAAAATGTCCAAGAGGATTTTTCCCAGAAATGCCAACATTTAAAATAGTATTTTTTCAGTGACTTTAAATATTGTCAGTTTATTCTCATACTTGTTTTATTGTGAAACCAAGTGATTACTTGGTTCCAGCACTAAATCTTTTCAGAATGCTTAGCTGGAATTATTTTTAGATTTTTATTACTAACATTATTACTGTATCTTGGGTACAAATACACAATTAACTGCAAGTTTGCACATCATAAGTCATGTAACCTCATAGAGTCCCTAGTAATGCCAAAACTTCAAACCCATTTAAGTTACATAAACTTTGAGCTCAGACAATGACAGTATTTTCAGTAACATCAAATCACAACATAGTTTCTTTTATTGGAGACAGTATGGGTAAGATTTTATTATTACTCTCCTAAAAGCCCAAAGAAAGGACAAGAAACTAAGAATAAGAAATTTTACTAAACAGCTATAGCAACCTCTGCAGAGACAGATTAGATGACAGGTGATACCACACACTTACAGATGGTCCACTGGGTCCTGGCATGCCTGGCAGTCCAGGAGCACCCTGAAGGCCCTGGAAATTAAAAGAGTGTATGTCTATTTCCTCTTCCACTTATACCTCAAAACCTACTTATATTCAGCATTATCAGAACTATTACAACCATATTAAAGCATATTTTCATTTAAAAGGTTGGAATTATTTTTAGGAATGAAAAAATAACAAACCACGAAGGGAAGAGATTATCATTGAACAAGGTTAGAGGCAACTTCTTGCCTGAAGTTCCTTTCACACTATTAGCTTATGTCCTGTACATCATTTGTCTTTAGTTGTGCAGAGAAGAGCAGGATATCTAAGTTTTCCTTAGAGATTGATTTTCTATTTTCTATCACTAAAAGTTCTTCTTGATGGTGAGAAGACGTCCACTTAAGACTTCTCAATGTTATCTGATGCTATCTAAATTCAGTGATGCTTTCTTCTCAATTTATAGATTTTGCTTTTTTGATAATGGAACATAACATTTTTCATAGTATTTAATTATCTACTTTTGTGGTCTTATTCTATCCGATTGTCTGGAAATTGGGTTCTGGTATCCACTTGCTAAACATGCAGGTGTGCACCTTACTACAGTGGATACAGGAAAGATTTGAGACAAGCCTGCATATCACCAAAGTCTTTCCTCTTCCACATCAGGCTTAGGTGAAATTTTAGACATGTAAAAGTCATGTACTAATGAGATCTAATTGCTTGTGGTTCTCCCTCTAATACACAAAGGAAAAAAAGTGCCTCCCAGAAATGACTCTCTTTATCACACAGGGTGTCATCTTCTGACAAGAGGAATCACCTCAGAAAAGGTGCATTTTTCATGTTAAATGAAGCATTTAAGAAGGCATGGCTAAGGAGCTAAGGGTCTAGAAAACCACAGAGGTTTCAGACAAAAATAATCAGGAAAGGTGAGGAGATGGAGAGAGACATTGATTCCCTTGATTCCCTTCCCTGCTCCTACGCACAGAAGACGTTGATCACCTCTGCATCTTTTCAGAGTGGCAATCCAGCTGCTAATGTGTTCTATCCTCATTTTGAATTACTCTATTCTGACAGTACAGTCACATGGAAAATGACTATAAAGCCAAAGAACATTTTCTGTAATTCTTGCTACTGGTGTTAGAGATATCCTCTGCTGAAAACAGGAAAGATTTTAAAAGGAAGAGAACTAAGCTGCAGAAAAGATTAAAGGCTATTTGAAAGCACATGGAAGTCAATAAGCATATTTCAAAAAGCTTCAGGTGGGCTTCTCAATCTCTCTTCCCATTCCTATGCTAACCAAATCATAAAAATTAAAATAAATGCATTCTTCTAAAATTTACAAACTAGGTATTAAAAGTTACTTTTAAACTTTGTAAACTCTTTCATACATCTTTCTGAAAATAAATTCACTTTCATGCTCATAATGTCATAATCAAAAGCTGCTGCTGAACACTGAAAATATCAGAACTGAGGCAGCTAACCAGCTATCAAACAGTGGAGAAGCATGTGAATAGCTAACTTACTGGCAGCACAGAATCCTAATGAGTCAATAAAAAATAAAAATAAAATAAAATAAAATTAATTTACTCTGAAGTTCCTTAAACAAACCTTAAGTACTAGTTACAGTCTTGCCTTTCCCTTATTACCACCTTAATTGCCTCTAATAGCTCACTTGAGTCTCAGCAGTTAACCAACTCATTCAGTTACTATCTGAATTGTTCAAACTGTTTTGCTAATGCCTCAGACTGCTAGGGTTGAATTGTGGAGGCACCCTATGGGGCACACGAAGGATGTGTTACTTTCCAAGTTATTTTTTTAAGTAAAATTCTGCCTGGGCTTCGATTATGGCTGCCCCATCATTTTAAGGTGTATGTTCTAAATCCAATCCCAGAAGGTACTTGCTTTTAAGAAGCAAAGGCATAATGGGCTCTACAGATCATATAGAAACAAGAGGGAAAATAAGCATGATACTTTGGTCTGACAATCTGTTAAATTCTGGGGCAAAGTAGTAGCAGGAATACATATCTAATACTTCTGCTGCATCTTTTCTTTATTTTTCCTCCTCATACAAATGTTTACTTTTGGAAGCCAAGGATCCTGATGAGCACAGTTTTGAAACTTAGTCTCATTCTACTACTGTTTCAAAATTCTTACTGAATTATTGCCTTAGCTCCAAAGAAATGTAAAATGTTCATAAAGAATTACAAACCCCTCAGACAATAAGCTCTAAATTCCAAGTACTTTTTCTTGTAGCAGCACTCCCAAATTACAGGAAAGTAGTAGATATTTAACAGTGCCAGTTAAATATTTCAGAATTTCCAAGTGTTCACCAAATATTTTGTAATGGACTACTTATTTTAAGTCCTTCAGTTGGCTAAGGTCACTAGGAAATTCATTTATTTACTCAGATTCATTTGCTTAATAGCTTCTACTTTGGTGATTTTATTTATTTTTTTTGGACAGAGATTGCTCTTGAACTGCTAACTGCAAATATTTCAATTTAAAATGAGAGCTATAGCAGCTGTTTTGAATTCAGCACCACAAGTCATATGGCTTTTTTTCCTTCTCCATAATGACATAAAAATAGCTCTAACAATGCAGTATGTATATAATGCAAAATACTGTCAATATTTTAAATTCAGTCTCTTCCAACATTTTCCAGCTTCCACTTAGTAGTAATTGCTGCTGTGACTGTTCCCATCAGAGTATTTGCCTAATGGAATGTTTTTGAAAGTGAATTCTACAGGGCAACTAACACAATAAAAGCAAGTTTGTTATAAAACATGAAGTATTTTGTGATAATATTTGGCATTTGCCTCAATACTAAATAATTTTTAAATACTAAAAAATTAGTATTTAAATGTATGTGAGGCTTTAAAATATGAAAATGACCAAAAATCCTGAGACAAATATTAAATATTTGTTATTTAATTGAATAATATCAATTAATCTTGTTGAAAATTCAGAAATGAGGGTAATTTATAACAATACATTACTATCTCAGCAGTTTTAAAGAACTACGTTTAAAGGTACATTCTGTGCATTTCATTCTCATTCTAGATCTTTATTCAGGTTTAGATAAGAATACAATTGCTATAGAAATGAAGTAATTTTACCTCATCGCCCTTCTCTCCAGCAAGTCCAGGAAAACCACGTTCACCTTTGCTTCCCTATGAAAATGTAACATTCAAATAAATACTTTCTATTAGAAAGCAATGAATTTCATGCCCTGCAGGGCATTTTATAACCCACATTTAATATATGCTAGTATGAAGCCCTTACAGCACTAGTACCTAAAACAGAAAAGGAAGCTCAATACTACCTGAAAACTGTAAAGTATGTTTCCCATTGAGATAAAAGGAAATGAGTGGTTTTTACCTAGTAGGCAAACTAGCCAAAAGGCTTAATGGTGACATCTGCTTACTATCAAAGAGCTTAAATACTTGCTGAATTGGAGAAAGTACACTTTCATGGATTTAGCCTCAACTATAGGCGATATCTATATGCCAAACCCCATGGCATTTGATCTGATTACTGCAAAGCAGCATTTTGATTGATGTCCCAGTGAAACAGCTGCGTTACTCCCACAGGAACACAGTGTAAAGCCACAGGATAGTCTGTCCAGCTGTTGCTTGAGGGAGATATGGTAAAGTTTACTTCTTCAGTGCAGGATTCTCGTGTGACTGACTCATCTACAACAAGCCTATAGATGGCAATGCGTAACTGGACAGTCAAATCTGAGCTAGCTGTTATAGATGCAAGACACAGAAAAGCTATCCTGACTTTGGACTAAACTCAGGCTATTTTGCTCACTTCCCTCGGAGGAAAGGCAAAATGACAGAGGAAGAGGGTTGAACTGTAAAAAATGTTTAAACCTTTAGGCTGCTCAGATGATACAGGGATAGGGATCAGACAAAAACTCTGGCCTTTTAACAGGCAATAAAGTAATGTAAAGTACTTTCTTCAAAACTTACCTTTGGCCCTTCTCTACCAGGAATGCCTGGAGGACCTCTTGTGCCAGGATCACCCTGAGGAACAGATAAAAAACGAAGTGACAACCATTTTCATGACATAGGCAGGAGAAGGCCTGATCTGTGCAGACGGCATCTTTCCTGCCTTTCCGACTATCCCCTAATTTTACCCAATGCCTTCTCTTCAATCCTTTCTCTCTTCTACACATTATACTTAGAATTACAGAATCATTAAGGTTGGAAACAACCTTCAAGATCATCAAGTCCAACCATCTACTAAATATTATCAGGACCACTAAGTCATGTCCTGAAATGCCACATTTTTTAAACACCTCCAGGGATGGTGATTCCACCAGCAGCCTCTTCAAATGCCTAACTACTCCCTCAGGAAAAAATGTTTTCCTAATATCCAACCCAAACCTCCCTTGGCACAATTTAAGCCCATTTCCTCTTGTCCTATCACTAGTTACCTGGGAGGAGAGACCAACATCCACCTCACTACAACATCCTATCAGCTATCCTTCCTTCTTTCTCTTCTCATCTCTCACACACTCTACTCAAACCAGGCTAAAAAATTTTTAGCTTCATTTTGAGCAGACTCATAAATGCCATCATTTTGGCTAGTCCCAGATACACCTGTGTTTAGGTTTGAGCAAACCATCTTCATTTTAAGGATTATGTAGAGATGAAGGCTATTTTTGCCAGCTTCAAATCTATAGTTAAAGTAAATGATTCCTGCTTTGTTGATAGAAGCATTTTCTATCTACATTATAGAAGTGTTAACCACAAAACAGAGAGAAATAGAGAGTGAAACGTAAAGATTCAGTAAGAGAGAGAGCTGGCAAAGAGGTAGAAGAGTATATACAGGAGAAAGATAATACAATTACAAACAAAGAATAAGGGAAAAGCCTAAAGACAGACCTAAAAGAAATCAAATTTAGGAATGAGAAAGCCAATAAACCCATAGCACGCTTTTCATTTTGGAATACAGCAGCAGATCACTTGCAATTTTATTATTTTTCAAAAAAAGGTCTTAGAAATTCTAGCTTATTTTCCCCATTTGGTATATTACCAATATTGATGCTACAAAGTAAAGCAAAGAATGGGGTATACTTACAAGAATTCATGCTGTGGAATAGATATGCTGAACAGGTACTTGCTGGCTACTACCTCACATACTGTTAAAATGCAATTTTGAAAAAGGCCTATAATTTTTTTTTTTGTTACTATTTTTTAAAGATAAAACAAAAATCAACAAAAATATCAAAATTATTTTAGGCTAGCCTAAACCTAGAGCAACTTTAAAGTACCTATTTTGGTTTAAAAAGCATGTTTTTAGTAAAGAAAGACATTTAACCTCTGAAAATGTTTACCTTCAGTATAGCACCCATGTCTCCCACAAGTGGCAGTGCAATCTGAAATGTGAAAAGGCAGCTGCAGTTAATGTTTTACACAACACTACTTATTCTTATGGGTTCTCATGGCTTCTAAAATTTGTCCTGTTAAACACATAGCTGATTATATATATGTTGGTTGAAGCAATTCCTTAATGAAAACTCAAAAGAAAAATCAGGGTTTCAAATACAGGTCAATATTGCTGTCTATGCAACCTAACAATGTAATTCTTTGTTACAATTTCAGTGAAGTTTCTTAAACCAAGACAACACCATAACTCCAGAACATAGGAAATTTCCCTTTAAAGTAATAATAATAATTTGGTGTTTTTGTAGCATATCAGGAACAACTTATTGCTATTGGAAAGTTTCACAGACTTTCTCACCTGATTATCTTCAACTGTTTTCCTTCTGCTTTCTCCTAGACTTTGACTCTACTGTGAAATGTAATATGAATTGTGGAAATGCTGAAACTAACTTAAATAAAACCAGCTCAGTGTGGCAGCTGCAGCCACCCTGACACAGGTCTAACAACAGGGGCTTACCAAAGACCTGATAAAGATTTGGGCCATTAAAACTTGATGACTTTGCTTCAGGCCGTTTGTTATGCACTTGCCCCCAACTAATTAGAATTACCACAGTTCAACTAGAGCATAACTGGAGCCCAACCAAAGAGCTGATTTTGAGCCGTTTCCCTCAGAGCAAGCTGGTTTGCAGTTGGTGTCCCTTCCCTTGGATCATGATGCTGCCCGAGGAAACTTCCTGGGACTGAGTCCTCACCTCCCTTTTTGGTAAGGAAATATTTCTTCCGGATATATCCTTGAGTGAGCCCTCGCCTCCTTTTGGGTGGCTGATCTCCCTTCTGGGTACCCTTGAGTGGGAGGTTTTCCCTTTCAAGAGCGAGTGTGCACAGATTTTGGTTCATCTTTCTAAAAGGAATATTCCTAAAGCATGGCAAATAGCAGTGTAGTAGTGTATTCCCACCTGATATCCAAACTTGTAATTTACTTCAGTCTGTCAGACTGGGTAATTTTTGGTTGTAATAAATCCACTTTTTGAGTAGCTACTGCTGTCTGTTCTGTGGGTGCCTCCATGACACTCAGGTACTGGAGATAATCCAGCTACAGCAAAATGAGCAACATTTGTACTATTTTGTCCCACTTTCAAACATTAAGAATTAATGTGAAACTCCGTGGTGCCACTGCTAAATTGCTACCAAGACTAAAGCTAGCCTCTTTAAAGCTCAATCAATAGGTTTACACTGTACTGCAATAGATCTCAGACTTCCATGTGTTGCCATTAAACTTATGCTTAAAGACTCCCTGTAAAAACTGATTGCAGTGGTTATCATCAGCTTCCCTCACAAATGGACTTTTCAATTACCAATGCTCTCTTCTTCATTTGCTAAAGCAAAAATAGCCCTGGGCATACTATAAAATTAGACACATTCAAAATTTGCTACTGATTTTTTTTCCATCTGCTTCAGTCATTCCATCTTGAAGAAAACCAAAATTTAAGCACCTCAGCAGTATTTTAGAAACACGGTTGATAGCAAGGGTGTCAAATACCAGCTCAAGAGAAGCACTGCTGAACTTTCTTAATCATAAGCATAATCAGGAGAACACCACTTACAGCATAGCATCACCACCTTTGAAAGCATGCTGAGAAGAGAGATACAGCCACCTAACACAACATAAGGACATAGCTATATAAAGTATGAAGTCCATCCTCTACACAAAGGTAGGCTGTACATACACAGTGCCACAGGCTCTTAAAAACCTGCAACAAGGCTTAAAAAAACCCACCACATCCCTACATGGCCTGACTTTTCACCCTTCTCTTTGTGAGAATATTTGACAGATAGGCAGGCTATTACCGTGTCACCTTTTGGTGTTTCTGCTGGACCACACAAGTCTAATTTCCCCAGTCTCTCCTCTTTTCTCATGTTCTTATTTTAGCTGCAGTATCATTTTATGGTCCAGGCCCCCAAACCCTCAGTGTGAAAGAGTCCTAACAACCAATTGCAAGGGCACACCAGGTATGAGAGCAAGTGTACTGTGTTTGTGCCATAAAATTAATCTGTTTGTATGTAAGCAAGTCCAGCTTAACTGCACACATAGTGTAGAGCAATATCTGTGTATGCTAAAATCTAAGTAAGTGTATGATATATGCTAGGCTTTTGAAAATGTTGCAATGGCTTTAATTCTACAGACTCACTGCTGCTTGCTGTATCTTCCTTTAAAAATGTTCTCTCCAAAGAGAAGAGTATTTCAAGAGAGCAAAAGGCAGTAATTGCCCTTTTAGTAATTTTCACCATTTAGACCTGTTTGTTTAGCTGTGACATCAGGTTTCATTCTTACATTTACTTTCCAATGCACTGTGCCTTCCAGATCTATTCTACTTATGGATTTCATTTTTTCATATTAAGCACTTTATGCCCATCTGACTCAAGCTTAAACTTACTGACTTCAGACTGTCTCTGAATTTTCAAGTTTTGATTATATCTTCAAAAAGCTAGCCATCCTTCCCAGTCCAAGTGCAGAGTTTGCATCTACCTATTCTAATCAAATTAAAACACTGACAAGAACTGGGCAAGAACTTCTCTCTTTCCAATTTGACAGTAATGTGCTGATAGATGCTCATATCCATTTTTTTAATAAGCATAAACTATATGGCAATTCAAGAAGATTTTTGCTTGCTTATAAAAATGTCAGGAGGACAGTCTCGAAGTTTTCTTGAAGCCAAGGGATATAACATGACTGTTTTCTTGCATTCCCCAAGAAAGGTAACCTTCCAAAGACAGAAATCTGATTTATTCCATGACTGCTTCTTAACAAAATGATGCCATCTTGCATTTCCACTTTATCATTCATATTACTGGTACATAGAATTACATTAAAAAAAAAAAATTAATATCTTCATGCTATATCTAAAACCTCTTCATCTCACTTCTTTTGTGATTAATTACAATTCATTTTATGTGTTCTCTGAAAAGCAGTTTTTTTCAGGGGACAGTGGAAAGCCACTGAATTATTCAGCTTTCTCTGCACAATCTATATAATAAATCTCTATAATTATTAAATAATAGAGTTTACTGTCTTTCAAGTAATTGTACTCATAGTGTCTTTTTCTTTTTTTCTTTTAATAGCTCTTCCTAACTAAAGCTTATTTTATATTGCAATCTGTTATATTCTTTTATATTATATATCTATATAATCCTTTATATTGCTATCTTTGTGACTTTGACTTCAGT
>JANHGN010015652.1:66793-115579 GCA_024605025.1 Megaceryle maxima
ATATTGCTATCTTTGTGACTCTGACTTGAGTTCCACCTTCATATTCAATGCCAGTGATAGACCTACTTTTATGTACTGGTTTTAGGCCCTTGAGGAGCTACTGATACTCTTAAGTGTCTCTTAAAGCACTGGATCAGTCCACTAATGCAGGAACCAATGAACCAACAGATCAGAATCCCATCCTGATCCCTGATAATCAGCATTGCATATGAGCTAGCTAGTTCCTAGGCTCTTCTCTGGAGAAAGCTGACTACTTTCTGAGACAAAATCCCTGTGTGGTTTTGGGTCTAGTTTATCCCTCTATAAGCTCAGTGTTGTTAATCAGACTAAATCCATCGCAATACTTTACTCAATCAGTGAAACCAAAACTTATGCTTTGGTAAGGAGCAGAGATTCTGCTAAAGGACATAATACCGTTCAAAAGCTAAGTTTTGTAATTTTTTGTAATTTTCCTTTGTTTTGATATGTCCCAAATAGATACTATCACTGTGTCTCTATAACTATCACTTTTGTTTTAAAAAATTATCTAAAATCTCTTGAGAAATACCAAATCCTATAAAGCCAATAGGATTACAGGGGAATTTAATGACTTTTTTGTAAGATCTGGTTTGGGTTTGTTTCTTCCAACCATTTACAGGTTTTTATTTATTTTATTCATGCTATATTTTATTTATATTGACCAACCACTCAGGGAACTCAGAAAGCTTCATTTGCTGTGATAAAAACCTGTGTAAGCATTTGTTTCTAAAGACAAATTTGCTTTTTGAAAGTTCTGAGGTAGTTGTTGGACTCCAGAGAGGAACAGGAATAATGACTGAAGTTTTGCCTTTATGCCAATTTTGCAGATAATGCACATTGGACTCTCTTGACTGCCATGTAAAATAACCAATTATGGATACAGTTTGGTTTGAGGGATGTTCAGGCTTTTTGGATCTTGTAGTTCTGTAACTCACAAAATCTGTAAAGCTAGAGCATTGTTAAATACAAATCACTGCTGTAATACATACCGAAGAGGAGATGGTAACTCCTAAAGTATGGTGAAGGATTGAATTTTAGTGGTTTTGTTTTCAATCCCAGCCACTTAACTTTTCATTTGTGCTTCAGGGAATTTATTGCATCAGAGACTAAGTATTCTCAGAATTTAATTAAAAATTAATGCCTTCTTTCTGTAGCATAGCAAAACTCGCTTTGGAATCCCCAAACTTTTAAATCTTTTAAAATCTTTTAACAGGATTTATCAAAATATTCTTCTGAAATATTCTTTTACAGAACTGCCTCCGAGTCTAAGGAACACTGCCACATTACAGTCTGGCAGAATCTTTAGCATACAAACTGTAACACCTGAAAACAAGGCATTTATCCTGCATACTTTAACCTAAGTTTAATTCATACTGCAATATAAACAAACAATTAAAAAAGTAAAACAAACAAACAAACAATAATAAACAAAGGATGTATTAATTGAAAAAAATCAAATAAATATAATCAATTTGACTTCTAGACTTGCTAGGTTATTTCACCTCCTTTAAATTTAAAATGTTTGCACATATGTCTGTGCATAGAAATGCACAAGCTTTCTATGTATACGTACAGGATCACCTGGAGGGCCTGGTAGTCCTGGCTTTCCATCTCTTCCTGGAGTGCCCTGGCAAGAAATGTAAAATTTGATGGCCTTAGATCACTGATGAAGGACATGTTAATTTTTGCAATATATACAGAGAACTGTCACTTACGTTAATACCAGGGGTACCTGGAGTTCCTGGTAATCCTGGGGGTCCTCTGGGGCCCTAATAGCAGGAAAGGCCATTTAAGGATTTAAAAATATTTTCCTTTTATTATAAACTTCTTAAACTAAATTAATGTTTTTTATATTATAGAGAAAACTTATATCCTACCTGCACACCTGCTGATCCAGTTGGACCTATAGGACCCTGCAAGAAAAATCCAAGTAATCAGTAGTCACACTTTAGGGGATAAGGGAGATGAACTTCATAAAAGAATAACAAATGTGGGATTTGGTGCAGTTTGCACTGCAAGAAAGACTTGCTCTAAGGTTTGGCTCTAAATCCAAATCTATTTTTCAAAAAAATAGAGAATTCAAACTTTTGCTGAGGCCCATTTTTATGTGCAAGTAATATTGAAGAATAATAACCTGTGGTGAGACATATTATTTAGCTAAGAGATTCATTAAAAAAGAGCTGATATTCAGTTGAATAAAACAAATGTAATTAAATATAACTGGGTAATATTTAAAATTCAGGTTTGGAACTTTTTTAACTGAATAAACTATTTTTAAGGATTATTATTTTAGATTAAGCTCTCAGTGTGAATCACTAGTCATCTTTCTCAAACTTTTTCTCTCTTCCTGAGTCCTGTCAATAAACTGAAATGTACCAGCTGTTTATATTGATCTGGACTGAACAGAGATTGCCCTGTTCACCACAGAAGAACTCCAGTAGTACCCTGTACCACCTACACAATCAATATCATACATTTTTACACTGAATACTCTGAAGATACTGCAGATGGCTTTATTTAAAGGCAATAAAAAGAAACAAACCTGGGAAACAAGCTGAATAACTGAAACAGTTATTGCTATGCAAGTTATTAGAATGAATGCTCTAGATACACTACACCAACTTGCTTCATGTTTGAATTTAAACTGCACAGCAATGCGTGAAGCAAGCTGTGCAAAATCAGCACTGAACTATTTCCTGCCATAGTACCTGGCACTGTAAAGCTCTCATTTATAAGCAGTAGACCTAAGCTTATAACTACCAGTTGTCACAAATGGAAAAGCTAGGAATGGATGCAAAGTTGTCTGCATCTCTTCCACGTGTCTTTGTCTTTTCCAGCAGCAGCATAAATTTCAAAATGCCATCATCTACCATGTTTAGTATACCTCTTCTCTTGTACCAGTAACTCAGGCTGGATTTTGCTGACAAATGCAAACAATTGTTGCTTAGAAACAGACACAGCCTGAAGATGTCTCAACACCATCTCTAGGAAGCTTATCTGGAAAGCAGCCATTGACTCTGTTCTCCAAGGCTTCCATTTCTCACTCAGCACTAGATCTTTCTGGGTCTGGATAAAGGGAAAAGATTCTGAGTTGAGAGTTGAGTCAGAAGGGAGTTCATGGTGTGGCTTTTTACTATGCTTTGTTGACAAGTTCATTTTCTCAGCAATGCACAGTGAGAAGCCCAAATTCTAGGCACTGGAATACTTACTGGTGATCCCTGAATACCTATTCCAGGTGGCCCCATCTCCCCAGGTGCTCCTTGTACACCAGGTAGTCCTCTTTCTCCCTGAGAAGGGTACAAGGCTTTTAGTTACAATAGGTCTGAAAATGTAAACAAGCATATTAACATTTTTTTGTTGTTGTTAGACAGAAATAATATATATTTAATACCTTTGGTCCCCGCGGACCTGGGTTTCCAGGAATACCAGTGGGGCCCTAAAAAAAATCCAGGAAAAGAACGAATTTTGTTTTGAAATCGAAGAGACTAGCTGAATTTTATTGCTAAAATTACTCACACTTGATAAATAAACTCTGACAGATTTACATGTCTTCCTTGTTAATACCACTGGTACAAGGAATATTTGTGAGCTTTGCACTATGTCTAGACTATATTTTAACACACAATACCACTATAACATATATTTCTATTTTGAAATTAAATCAAAAGCAATACTTGTTCTGATTTCTTTAATTGCAAAATGAGAATCATTTAACAGTTGTCCCTACAAGAAATAAAATTGTAAAAGCTTATGGACTTACTGGTGTACCAGGCAGACTTGGTCCAGGAGGCCCCATGTCACCTTTTGGACCTGGATGTCCAGGTGGCCCCATAGTCCCACCAGGGTTCCCCTGCAAGATAAATCTGAATCACTAATTGGAATGTGAGAATTTTCTCTTACGAAAAACCTCTAAATATTATTGTTATCCTAGAACGTGACAGTACTTTGAAAAGAAATAGAGAAGAAAAATCCCCTATATTTTCCTTCAAAATATTACAGAAGAGGAGGAGGCACAGACCACACAACCACTAATAGTAAGTACCATTTGGTCAGTTATCCATGCTGGCAGTGCACCTGATCTACACTTCCTTGTCCCCCAGGCTCCTAATATGCAGGTTGTCATAAAACTCTGCCAATTAATTATGCTTCAGACTGTCTTGTTCCAGCTACCTGTCCCTAGTGCTAAACCCCTGGTTGTCACTGTATTCCTGTTTACACTTTTATTTCTCACTTCAATGCATGCAGTGCCTCTTGCTCCACATGTCTACAACTCCTCCTGCTTACACAGGTGAATTTGTACCTTTTATTATGTTGTCTTGTCTTTTCCATGCTCCTGCATCATTCCCTGGGATTCTTTCTGAGTCCACTACTTCCCATACTCCTGCCCTTTCATCATCTCACTTCTTCAAACTACTAAAGGATATTATTAGTTTCCCTTGTATTGCACAATGTATAAATACCATCATACATCACATAGATCAAAGTATGGCTATATATTTTGCTTTCTCCCCTTCTCTACATTCAACATATGCACACATACCATTTTTAACTGTTGCTCATGTAGCTGGATTCTAACTAAGGGATTTCTACACAGCAAAATACAATGCCATAGAGAGGTGTGAGCCTTGGCTCACATCTCAGACAGTAAAGCTGCCCCAGTGCTCTGCCAAGATGAATAAGCCTGACTGTAAAGTGGGATTTTACACATTAGTCTGGTTAAGACACTACACCAAAAAGGCTCTTCTGTGGTCAGAACCTGAACTGACATATCTACACTGCACAGATTTAATGCAACCCAATGCAACCTCCTTGAAATACTAAGCAATGGGGTTGCCAGATTGCTCTGAAGCATCTCCGAGAAGCAGACAGGGGGTTGCTGCTTGTACATTTTAAAATCAATTCATAAAGCAGCCACACAGATGCACTGCAGAATGGTGGAAGGTTACTTCACAGCTGACAGTCTAATATGCTCTAACATAGCAAGCTTAATTAAAAATACTTAAAATATACCTTGTCTCCTTTAACTCCTGGGTTTCCTGGTACTCCAGGATCTCCTGGTAAGCCCTAGAATTAATAAAATAAAAACTGTTTATTTTTTATAGGTATTCCCTTAAAGATTATCTAAAATTACAGATGATAATGAGCTTACACCGGATTATTTACTGTGCCTTAGTATTGATCCAATATGTTAAATATTACAAGCTAATGAATGCACCTTTAATCAAATATATGAATCAATTGAAATATAATAATCAAGATTATTTTCTGGAACCTATCAGGGCAGAATGGCAGAGACCTACAGATTTATTTCCTCAATTTCAAAATAATTCCAGGTGTTGAAAATCAGTCATTTTTTTCAATGAAGGCAGTAGCAGGTACAAACTGGAGTTTTAAAGAAGTGTGATCTTTTTTGCCTATGCAGTGCTGCATGATTTCCTACACTAGTTAATTATTCAAATTTGTATCTTAAAAGCCTTAATGAATTCCTACTCCTCCACATTACTTAATCCACCAAATTAATTTAAGATGCTTTAGATATTTAATGGATGGTCAAATATTTCCAGCAAAATAAATACATTCCATCTTTCCTTTTGTCTAATCTTTTAATCTTTCACAGTTTCATTTTAACATCAGTATTTTCCCTTGCTGTTTTCATGAAGGATTTGTTATAAATGTAGAGAAATTAAATAGATGAAGATCTAAGTAGAAACTATTTGGATAATAGCAAGGGTTAAACTGTTTTCTCTTACTACACTGTAACAAATACAGAAAACTTTTTCCATAACCCTTACTGTTCTGGAATGCTATTCAACTAATTATCATATAAAGCATTTTTTAAAGAATATCCCTAATTTCCACAGTAAATGATAAAATTATGAAAACTGAACAGTAAAACCTTAGTATGATACTCCTTTCAGAACAAAGAATGAACTTTCGACGAAAAAGACAAGGAAACATGTTTTCATTTTCTTCACAGTGTACAACATAGTTTTGTGAACACTGACATATGAAGGATGACAACATTTTCACGTCAGTAGTGAAAGATCCACAGCCCCATGTTCACTTTCTCTGCTGTATTCTGTCCTTAACACAGGCAGATTTGTTCCACCCACCCATCCAAATTAGAAACATAAGAAAAAAAAAGTACTCTAATGAAGAATATTCTGCTTATACCAATACAAAATGATGGTAAGAGTATATGGAAATTTAAACTTACTGATTAGGGATCAGACATCATGTCCTACCCTATCCCCATTTGATAATGACATAAAATATCTGCAATCTGTATTCTGTCCTAAGGTGTTGTCTGACTTTTTTATTGTTGTTGGACCAAGATAAGGGATACCTTAGGAAAGAAGCAAGTCTTATCTGCTGTATGATTCTTTGCTGACAAAAGTGAAAGTAAAACAATTTTCAACCTTTCATCATTTTCATCATGCTGCGTAAGATGAGTATTTGTTAAACTGTAACATTTCATCTTTAGAAGATAAAAAAAACCAATGAGCCTGGAACTAAATACATGTTTCTATACTATATTTTAAGATATGTTTTTATATACTAGAACTGTGTGTGCAAATATGAGTCTTCAAGATCATCTAAATCTATCATTTACATATATTGTACAGATTTTATTCATAATGTCACTTGTTTCAAATTCCAGCAGAACAGCAGTTTCAATAGCAGCGATTATGAACTCAAGTGGTATGATGGTAGCACAAGTAAAAGTGAAATGCAGCATTCTGTTATCTCTCACAGTAAGATTTGGGATGTATATATAAATAGAAAAGATTTACAAACCATTGTTATAGAAGACAGATAAATTAGACACAATTTTAAAAATGTGCGCCTCAACTGAGTAGGAAAATAAGGTATAAAGAAATGGTCAATAAGTAACACAGTACAAAATGACTGTACAGATTTGAATTCTAGTTTCATTTCCCTCCGAGGAGCTGAAGATGCTGTATGCCAGCTGTCACTTTTCCTTATATCCCTAAGATTTTTAAGATGTCAACAATAAAAAAACTGCCAGCTGTGTACCACCCAGAACTATATTTTACTATTAATGAAGTATATGACTACAAATTAAGAGTTCTCTCCCATAAAGTTGTCTCAGAGCGCATGTAGAAAGGCTTAAGACAAAATGCAGCAATACCAACTCCTAGATGCTTCTGTTTGTAGAAATAAAATAAAAACCAAAACCAACCCACAGAGTTAAGATCAAAATCCCAGTCATTTTCAGGTGAATGGTTTAACCACTAAACTAAAGCCAAGCTCTCCATTGTCCATTTTTCTTGGTCCACTTCTTGGATCTAACCACTCAAACATCCAAAATGGTATTTAGAAAACATTTCATGGTTTATGGAGGAAGAGGGGGAGAAGAAACAGGAAGAGGAGGTAGGTGCCACTTGTTAGGTTACGTGACGACACCACTGTCATAGACCGAAACCTAATTTCATTTGACATGGGATTAGGCAGCACAGAGTTGCCTGCACATCTAAAAAGGGACTGTGCCATGATTTGGAAGGGCGATAGGCTGTCATCTCCTCAGAAGGGGCGTTCTGCTATATGAGGATGTCAAGGAACAACCCATGTAACTTTAAAGTTTAGTATAATGGTGCCTAACAGTTTATGTTTCCTGGAGTATTCAGGCTGAAATGAAGATTCACCTGTGCTCGCCCTGCTCAAAGGCACAAGGGTTACAGGCATGCTAGATCTCAGGGGAGGTCCCTAAATGGCTATCCCTAAATGGGATCCTAAATGGCTATCAGACCCATTAGTCTGTTGTCCAGTTACATAATAGTTACAGGCACAGTAAATACCCATGAACAAGGCCTTCATCACCTTGAAAAACTCAAACCAGTTGGCAGACCTGAACGTGGGGCACCCAAAGACTTACTAACTACAGGCACATTAAAAAATGCTGAACCTACCCACTGCCTCTGACAATCCCAGCATATTAGTTTTGCACCTACAGGCATAAAGGTTACAGGCACACTGCATCTCTGGTGAGGTGTTCTGTTCCCCCAGCTCCTCCTAGAGGGCCTCCCTCAACAGGCCAGGATGTTGAGGTTCAATAAACCATCTGTATCCTGCTTCTGATATCATCTGACACCTGTAGTGGATCCGGATATTGGTTTAAGAACCACTGAGATAAGAGCTTTTATTCTTCTTGATTATCTCACACTCTCACTCATTCCCCTGTCAGCATTATCTTTATTGGGTCCTGACTTCCCTTTCCAGCAGGGAGATTGTTGTTTGTCTGGGATGGTTGGGCAGCAAGTTGTCTTGGTTTGTATTGTGCAGCTGCTCACAGTTACCGGTCTCATGTGTTAGTGGTTAAGGTCCCTGGCAATTCTTTCCATGCATCATCCTGATCTCCATGACCTTCCCTTACTTCCAGGACCTGTCCACCAGCCAAGATCATCATCATCTTTCTTGACAGAACACCTTTTTCATCACAAGAACCCTTCTACTTTGGCACCACTTCCTCTTCTGAGTACCTTCACCCCTTGGTTCCTGCTATCTAAATAGTCTACACGAAGAAGCACAACAGGTGATCAGCCTCCAAATCCTCGCTCTGTCTCATGTCTCTTTATTAACTGGATAACCTGGGATGTGGCACTTCTGTTTAGTCCAGATGCTATCGAAGTTTTAAAGCAGCGCCTACTGTTACATCTAACAAGTAGTAGGCTTCTGTTTGAGTTCAGCAGCTCAGGATTTTACATTCTCTCACGGACGCTCAAACACACGCAGATTTTCTGCCACCTGTCAGTGTGCACAAATTAAGCTATTTTTCACTTACAGTAAACATAGAGTGGCTTTAGGTACTTTATGACTGTTGGTAAGCCTCTGAGTCTCTGCACAATTATATTGGAATCATAAGAATAATCCCTCATTCCACTTTCTGCAGAGGTATTTTAATCTATTGAACAGCAATTAAAAAAGGAGTTTTCTATGAAAATATTTCCAACTAATACTTCCACTCTGGCTACAGCTTGTAATATTGTCCCTAGTTTTAATGGAATTACACCTTGCTCAGAATATGAGTTTTACTAATAAGCATCACCTAAACTCTAAGATATTAAATGTAATTTTTTATTCTGTTCACCTTACTTAGTAATCTTTACCCATTTTACAGGAAATAAACCAAATCAGAATAATACAAAACCATAGACAGAAATATGGAAGGCCATGTGTTTAAATGCTTGGGGTACTCTTCCTTGCCCTGTTTCCTCATTTTGCTCCACAGAGACTGTCCTTTCCAGCTCATAATGTAACATTACTAAAACTTTGCTAGAGATTTTTTTAATTTTCACCTACTGCTGTGAGATGAGTGATTTTTGTAGAGCTAATTACTTGTGAATCAGACAAATTAGTATTATCATTCTTATTTGTTCATATGGTAACACAAAGACAATAAGAACATAAGCAAAGTGCAGGACTCTATTCTGAGGCACCCATATTACTGTGTTTTGACACCTGACTGGTATGGTACCACTCACAAGAGGAGCACCTATGATAACTTCTGTGGTGCTGTTTCGTTTCACTGGCTAACTGTTCACACACCATACTTCTACAGTTTGGTGAAACTGCACAATACATACAACTTCTCCTGGGAGTCCCCTGGGTCCAGCAGGTCCTGGAGGTCCTTGCAGTCCCTGTGAAATGGTATAATAACAGCTTGAGGTAAAAGACAATACACCTGTTGCAATTCGGTGTGAAGTGTCCTCGTATATAAATAATTTCTAACACTAGATGTTTTAATCTATCTTCTACATGCAGTAGGAAGAACAGAATTTGCTCATTCTCCCTTAATCTAATGTTTAGTCCAATCAATTTTTGAGACTGATGTGTACAAAATCCAAAGCATGTATACAAAGCAAATGCAAGTAAATACAAAGGTACTACCTAAAAGGAAAAACAAAACTAAAGGAGTAAATCAAAATTTCCTCTGTCAAGGGACAGGTCTAGAAGTGATTTTTTAACTATGTGGCAGGTGTTCCTTTTCTTCCTGGAACAGATCTCATTAGAAGGACTCAGAGCACTGAAGGAAAAGGGGATTGAGATGTAGAGATAAACGGATGACTTGCTGCAAGCCCTAATGATCCTTTGAATGTATGTGAACCTCTTCTGCAAGGTATACAGTGTGAAAGTGACCTAGATTTCCAGTACAGTAACAATTATTTCAGTAGCTCCTACCAAAAAAGGACATTAGCCTCCAAAAATCCATCTAAGGAATTAGAGTGGATAATCATTTTTAGGTACACAGTTTTGTGGACCTTACAGCTGCATATGTTGCCCTCTGGTACTCTTTTTGATGATCTAAGGAACTTGGGTATGATCATATTCAACATGAACAGTGCTGGATAAAGGTTACATTTTCACAGTTTCCAACTCTACTTTTATTTGATAAAAATCAAGGCATCATGAGACATTCTTGAGGAATTAGTGTTTCAGTTACTTTCTCCAAAGCAAGGCAAGTGATGTTACCTGCAGTCAGGGGATTAAACATAGGAACTGCCAAAGCACTGGGAGCGGCTACTCCTTGCCTCATTCATGGTTAAAGAGAATACACTCATCTACCAATGGATTTGTGACTGTAAAATAGGTGCTCATATTCTTGAGTGACCAAATAACATCTGAGCTTTGCATAAATATTCCTTGCAGACTGATGCCAAAACCACAAGACTTTTATGAACTAAAATAGCCATGATCCATGCACAAACTTTTGATATAAACTATCTGCATTCCCTGCCTCTTTACCTAGCTAAAGAGTTGACAGCATTCATAATTCTCTTATATAACAGCATAGAAGGAATGTAATGACTGTTATTACCATAAAAATACCTTTTACTTACCTTTGATCCTGGATTTCCAATAAGACCAGGTGGTCCAGGGTCTCCTGTTTCACCCTAATGATATTGTTTGGAGGAAAAAAAAAAATCAAATCCATATTTACTATATTTATTTTTATGGCTCCCAGTATCAGCTATGTACACCAGAAATGTATATATAAAAAATACCTTGTTTCCTTTTGAACCCTCCATTCCAGTTTCTCCCTGAAAATAGCAGGTATAGCCATAAGAAATGAAAACTTTAACTAAGATCAACTAAAAGATTAATTTTCTACCTTCAAATATTACAAAATAGTTTGCAAACTTAACAAATATTGAGAAAGCATTAAAGAATTTATGATGCCTTGTGAAAACTCAGAAAGGCATTCCCCTTTCAAACTAATTCTGTTTCCAGGTTTTCTTAGTGTTTTAAAGAAAAATTGTTTAGAAACTCCACATTTGTTTAATAACTTCTCCAGTCTAAAGTCTATTCTTCACCAATAAATCTCTAGTGATGACACAGTGTTAATCTCCAAACCCACACATTATTACAGTCTGTCTTATTTTGGTTATTATATTAATCATAAGTAGCTGAGCAACCTTCAGTTGTGTATTAAACAACATAACTAGCTTTCGCCATATGTTGTAAGAGAGGACAATAGTTGAGTAAAAATAAGAAACACATGTAAATAGTCTCTTACAGAATGAACACTCTGAAAATATCCCTCATAATAGCAAAAAAATTATGCACACATAAAATGGTTATAAGAAAACTGCCTGATGTTAAATGCCACACTGGAAACTAGTAAAACAATTAAAACAATACAGGTCAGCCCACCTATAGTTTTGTGAAATAAGTGAAAAGAAGAACCTTCAGGGAAGAAAAATATAATGTGCTTTAAACTTGCTTTATGGAGTGTACCAACTACAGAAATGCTGAAGAACAGGACATCTGCTTGTTATTTATAACCTATGTGAACTTGATGCTTGTATAAGGAGATTATATATATGCTATTCTATGTAATTACTGGATCTAATGAAAGTGTACAAAGAAAAAACTTACAGCATGGAAACAGTATGAAAATCATATCAAATGTAAATTATTCACATCATCAGTTCAAAATATAGCTATACTTACTGGATCTCCCTTGTCCCCTTTTTCAGAAGGCTCTCCCTATGCAAACACAAGGAAGAAGTAAATGTAGATTTATTTCAAATGGTAAACAGTATATATATGTCAGGTTTTGGTGAAGAATCCTTGAAAATTTATTTATTTATGATTTTTTTTTTTAACCTACATATAAGTATACGGACCACAAAAGTTTACTTGAGGGATGATGTTGATTTAATGACAAGACCATGACGTGTGATGCTTTCAAGCAGGAGCACAAGGGAGGGTCAGGAACGTGAACTAAAAAGAGTGATGATGCCTACAAATCTGACAAATTGTGTAACACAAGTGCTTTATAACACACAAAATCATGAATCTGTCATATCAAGAAGAGTAAAAAAAGTTTCTGCCTGCATGAAAACTGTTTATACACAAGGATATCACAAAAGAAACCAACTGCAAGGTGAAGAGCTGAATACCAAAATGGCTGTTATTTGCTGGATGAAGAACTGAGTACATCACATGTTCCTAGAAAAATAAAATATGCATCTATTTCCCAGTTACAATCCTTCCGAACCTTTATGGAAAACTGATGCTTAAATCAGAGGATATTAAGTTAGGGAGTTCATTTATACATTTTAATAATTTACATTCCTGGTTTTTTTTTCATACAGATATTGCCAATCACATTTGTAACCTGTAAAAATATGAATGGTGACTAATTTGTGAGGGAATCACTAGTGATAAACTTACATAAACATAATTTAAAAATGGTATTCAGTAAAAGTCTGAATGTGTTTCATTTATAAGGACTTTGTGAGCAGCTGGAAACTTACCTGCATATGTAAATACACTCTCAAGGAGGGGCTTGAGAAAATTAAGGACATTCAGAGACTGACACCTTTTCCTATGCCCAAATATATTTTCTTGATCCTGAGTATATTTTCCATGGTATGATTCATAATCTCTACATTCAGTGACCTTCTAGTATCACACAAAAGCACAGAAGTAAGGAATTAATTTACCTTTTCTCCTTTTGTGCCGGTCATTCCCAATTCTCCTTTTTGACCCTTTTAACAAATTAAATTATATTTAAAAACTATTCTATTATAACAAATGCTAATAAACACCTTCCTTCAACTGAACTTTGTTCTGTGTAGGGCACAAAAATCTTAGCTTTTATTGCAATGGAAATCCGAGATTTAAACATCTGCAAATTAATTTCAAAGACTGTTTTCTGTAGCAGGCTTCTCAATGAAAAACCTCAATCCTTTGACATACTCAGAGCACTTGTCTCATTAACATCCAAGTGTTAACGATTCATTCCACTGCTTCAACAGGACAGATGCCTATAAACAATATACTGTCACACGGTGTGCATACAGAATTTGACCCCAATGTAATTTTTAAACACTGAGTATTTTTAGTATAGAAACTCCCACTGTTATAAAGAAACTGCTTTAATGTCATTAAAAAGAAACTGCTTTAAATATTCATGCTATACTATTAAAAATATTTTCTGAATTTCAACTTTTTTAGAGTCTTTTCCCCCAACCATCAGGCCAGCTCATTTGACTTCTCCTCAGACAGTGTTATGGAAACCACACATAATTCTACCTGCATCTTCCCTTTCTGGTTATCATATATTGAAGGAGAAATGCTCACATGCTGCACCTGCAGGATAGCATGATGAGTTGGATATTAAACTGCGGAGATCAAAGAGCCAGTCATATCTAAAACCTATTCCTTCAAAGATCATTGTGATAAATCTAATAAAAGATACTGTGTTAAGGGTGGCAGAGGCAAGTTAGACAGACATTTTGAAACTTCACCAAATTAATTCAAAATGCTTACAATGTCTCCCTTCTGGCCTTTGGGTCCAGGGGTCCCGAGTAATCCTAATAGTCTTGTATCACTCTGGGAAGAAATATCACCACAACGATCAGAGAACAGAACATGCCATCATTTATGGTAAATAAATTGTTAATGTAAATAACAATTCCATATATTTTACCAGTATGTAAATTCAGAAGTCCAAATTTACTACTAGAAAGGGATACTAAATGCCTGTGCAGTACATCCTAGTGATGTATCGCAGCAACACATCCTTAGTCATGAGTTCATACCCCTGTCAGAGCAGCAGCAGATGAACAAAAGCATGAAAGGGAAATGTGTATGTAGAATAATGCTATGCAAATCTGTGGTGTCGCTTTTTTTCTGAACTCAATGCAAACCCCATATTTTTATGCTCATTATTACAGAAATTTTTCAAGTATGTTAGAAAAAAACCTATAAAAATCACTTCTTTCTTATGACAAAAACTCCAAAGTTAAAAGCTTGTGCAGCATGAAATGTAAAATAGATCTCATTTAAGTCTACTACAGTAGTGAGACAGAAGGAGAGGGAATATGATCAACAGGTTCCTCACACTGCTCCTCAAAGAAAATACAGATTTAAGGAACAGGTGTTCAGGTTGTACACTTGCTCAGTTATTACTGCACTGCATCTATACAAGGTAGACACAAAAACATACAAAGCAAACAGTTTTCTCTTCGCAAAACCAGGCTCAGACTACCTAAGGGGAACATGTTTTCTTTTAATGACAATGGAAAAAAAAGCAACAAAACCAATGACCCTGTTGAGTCTGGACCCAAGGTGTCCAAGTGCTAGAACATCTGCCACTGGAATGAATGGGAACTCTAAGCACACCAGCTCCCCCTGCCATGTTCCAGTTTCTGTACCTCTGAAATAGGAAAACATCATGATGAATGAGTGCTGCTTACACTCTGTTAATATTTTCAGAAGTTAATAACTTTCATATAATAATAATTCATAATTATTTTAGAAATGTTAAGGTCCTGAAGTATTTTCTTCAATGTTTAGAGTTCATAACACTGTTAGTAACCTAATTATCACAATCAGCTCTAGAGCAAGAGGCAGATACCTTAAGAAGGGAACCTGTGTAGTGCTGAGTAGTTGACTACCGCTTGACTAAGAACCATCTAGGTGTCTGTTGTTAAGAGTACATTACAAGTTATGATTTGAGTTGTGCATTTGTTTGCATACATGGAGGCATAAAAAGGACCAAATAGTTACTTTTATGCTCTTTGAACATCTGTAGGACATTTGCTTTTTTACAACAAACTAGAAGTAAAATACATCAAAGAAAAAAGTCTTAGAAAAGCAATAATGAATTATTCAAGAATAATCTATAATTCTTAAAAATTACAATGATTTTGAAATATTTCCTGAGCAGATTGTGATGTAGTTTCAATTGCTTTGTGTTATGTTTTCATTTATATTTTTATGTGTTGGAGAACATTTTAGATTAAACTGATCTGTATGCCCTTTCCAAAAGATGTTTAGAAGTATATTTGACTGAAGTGACCTTATAACTCTGTATGGAAAACCAGAAGGTAAAAAAGATGACAAGCAAAGATCTTGAAAGCTCAGGCAAAGGATGATAACAGAGGCCTGAGAGCACATAAACACAAATCACAAGGCATCATTTACAAATCACTGAAGGAATGTAACCTACAGTGCAGGGCAGAACCAGTTTCTTGGCATAATTAAGAGACCAAAATGCATGTATTGAATGGATGCAGAGCATCTCATTTACACTGAAAGCACAAAACACATAACAAGAAGGAATATAAAAATAGTCCATGGCTTGCAAGAACAAGCATAAAGGAAGAACAACAAGGGAAGAAATCCTCGATCTCATTGAGGATCAATGCTGCTACTTATCCTCAGCAGGTTCCCCTCACCTTCATTAAAGAAAGACTGCTGATCTTGGTTTGCCATTCAGCACAATTTGCTGCTGCAATCAGCAATTGTATTTATAGTGCTCTCTTTCAGTGTATACATGGATCAAGTAAATTCTGCTTTTATAGACTTGTACTCCAGCCTCCTTATACGATGCTGTGCTTGATACTGAGCCAGAAAAAGCTTGGTTTGCAACAAATTGTTTAGAACCATTGTGCAATTAAAACAACTTATTGATACCATACAGAAATCAGAAGAATCTCAAATAGTCTGTTAAGATACACAGAAATTACAGAAAAAAAGACTATTAATTATGATGGGTCTTAAGATCTCCCTCACAGATGCCCCACATTTCTTGGTTTTCATTTCATTAGTTTTCATAATTCCTAGAAACACAAATGAAAAGAAGCCATACTGATCTCCTCGGGAAAAAACAATCAATCAAACAAACAAACAACCAAACCAAACAAACAAAACCATCACCAACAACAAAAACCCCAAACAAGCCAAAAATCAATAAATCTACAGCAACAAAACCTTGGTCACAACTTTAACACTTTGGAAAAACAGACTTGAAGAAGATCTTGTGAGATCTTTGAGAACATGCATAAAATGTTGGAAAATGACAAGACCATTTCCTGTGGTGTAAGGAAATTAAAAAACCTCAGGATATTACTGAAATATCATCTCACAAATGCAAATAATTGAGGTGTGTTGCAAATTATATACTGGAATATAAAACATTGCTTGGTACCTCCAAGGTACAGTGAACAAAATCAGCATTCATCATACTACATAATAGTGGGGGGACGAAGAATTACTGGTGCATAAATCTGCCTAAATGAATAGTCAATGTCAAAGCATACAAGCTGTCCTTGTTTTTGATGACCTCTTTGATGTCTTTAATGCGACTATCCCATTCCCATCATAAAATGTATAGAAACTAATATGTTCACTGTAGCAGTTGGAGAATTAAGTTGACTAGGAAGACCTTACCACATAGTTACAGAAAGTTTGCATAGAACTGCTACTTGAATCAGAACACCATCTCCTCTCAGCTGAAACTAAGCAGCATTTCCTTGTTGAACAGTTAATTGCTCATGACAGAGTCATTAAAATCTTCAAGCTAGACAGCTGAAGGAAGAATAAAGTTGGTAAGCTCTACAGAATTTAAAAGATGATTAATTTACAGACACGGGGCAGCCGGTCTACATTTTTTCCAGATGATTGTTAATTAGGAAATGTAAAACAGCTTAGGAATTCTTAGAGTCTTACAATGATAACACAACAATTTTTGCAAACAGATGCTTGCCAGTTCCTGAAGATCACCGCTACTTGTATTTCCTCTTGCAGAATTAACCTTAAAGAGACTATCAGTGTATAAGAGCTTAATAGTGCAGAGGTGGGGAATGAGTTATAATAAATATGGTACTGATAGAAGAAACACGGCTGGTAGAAGTGAAAGCTGTCTTTGGCAGGAAAAATAAACTGGTAAAAAAAAAAAAATACAAAAAAAGGACAAAATACAGACAACTTCAAACACAGACATATGTAATGGCAGACCAAAACCAGAAACTGTCTCTAGGTATGAAAATGTCCCTGTCCAGGACAGTATGTAAAACTATGCTTAATTTCTAATGCATGTTCTAAGGTGATACACTGATCTGGAATGGATTTAATATCAGAAATATCAGAGAAATCACTTCAGTGATAAAAGCAACTGGAAAGTTATGTTTGACATGAATTTATCTCCAGAACCCCTATTCAAAAAAAGATTTTAGTACTCATCTGGGTATGTTATATAAGAAAAATATCCTGAATTCACCTGCTCTTTGCAGTTACACACTTTAAAAGAAATTGCTGCCTTCCAGGTTTGAAATGCATTACGTAAGGTGTGAAAACCCTTATGTAACCTTTGTATTAAGAAGATATTCCTGTGATAGTGCTTCATCAGTCTTTGAATAAAATACTATTTTCTAATCAGATAAGTTATATATTCACTTTGGCATCAATTCAGAGAACTCTTGTAACATCTGAGTTACAATTCCTTACAATGGCAGACATTACCACTGCTTAAATGATTTGCAAAAGCTGGGTAAGAATTTAAAAGCTTGTCACATGGAACAGTTCTAGGCAATTTTAACTTTTTTTCTATGAAGTGATTGTAGATGCAGGAGGTTCTATAATGAAGACAGTATCTTTTCCTTTAGTCTGTAATACAAATATCAGGATAATCCTCATTGATTGCTAGGAGACCTTTTAAAATTATGCCTACTTGCCTTTCTATTCTACTTTTAAAATCATGACAGAGTAGGTCAAGAAAGAAATGTCAAGCACAGTTTAGAGCAATTAGGTTTATAAATGGGGAACTAGTACTTTACACTAACAACTAGATGGTCCACCCACCTTGCCACCAGGCAAAAATAAGTGAGTAGAAGATGGATGTGAGGTAAGACACATGGCAGCAGGATAGATGAGACAGTGGGTATGTAACTGGAGTGTGGACTGTGCTCGTACAGGGATGCTGGACGGGGGCAGGGAAGGATGTAACCTTTGGATTAATTTGAAATGTGGTTTACAGGGATCAAAATTGTGGTCATTTCTACCTTAGTTATGCTTCCTAGTCATACACACACAGACACTACATCAAATCTTCATACCTCATTATAATGTTTGTTCAATGAATCCAGAACTCCTTTCAGTCCAGAAGGTCCCTATATGGAAAAATATGCATCATTTAATTTAACTAAGGTTATGTTTACATATGTGCATTCAAAAACCAGTGATCATGTAAAAGGGTTCAGGCTTTTATGTGATTATACAGCAAATGATTTTCTGTAAGATCATTATTTCTTTTTTAAGGCACAGAGAAGATACAGTTTGTAAATCCCTGAGTTTTGAAAACTTGAAAATTCTTTTGGAGTGAATTGGTGTATCAGAGAAGGCAAAGATGACATCCATATCAACTTTAATATAAGGTATGAGCAGCATCTTTATTCTGCAGCATTTTAAAACTCTTTCCACTAACTCAAAGCACAATTTTTGATGTAGAAGCAGCTTCTAGTGTGAATAAACAGCCAGATTTTTAACTTATAGCAAGTGAAGTTGAGGAGTGCCAGAATTCTCCAAAAGACTAACTTCCTAGCTTTGTTAGCATTGCAAGTTTATACTTAAACACACATCTTTCATCACGAATTTCAACAACAGAGAAGGAACTTCCTACACAAAAGCAGTCGTAGACATTTTTAGACATAATCTGCCATAAACCAGGCCCTTAACAAGATTTTTAAGTGTTCTGAATCAGGGCAGAAAACAGATAGTTCAGTCAGTATTTTATGACCCCAAACTCAGTTAAATTTACAAATTAGCATAGTTCTCCCTTTGAATTGAAATTTTCACAGCACATAATATGAACTACAGCCACTCATGATGGCTATAAGAAACACTTGACTACATTTATAAGATTAAAACATACTCAATGAAGTCACAGTCTGAACAACCTGCATTCAACAGAGACAGGGCACAAAGGCAACTCTCCTCCTCTGGGGCGGGGTTTATAGTTACAGACAATTTACCCTCTGCAGCTTTCCTGTTAGTGAGGAAAATGCAGCTGGCAAACATGCACCCTTAAAACTGCTTTAGGGATCTGAATTCTATTCAGTTTTGAAAACAGTTGTTCCTTAAGAGAAAAATAAAAAAGGGAGGTCGGTTATCCATCAGAGATATTATGTCAGAGGACAATCAGAGCCTTTATAGCACGTTTTAATTTTGTATATGGTCTTCGTTAATTATTTTATGAGCACTGTAATTACACATACCTCACATGATATAATCATACTGGTGTTATGCATCATAACAAGAAAACAGCTGTCTACACTTTCACATTAAGAATCTATTGAAAATTCCTTCCATTTTCATGCTAAAGGACCTGTAAAACTATTACAGGAAGTCAAGGATCAAAATCACTTCTTACTCAAGATACAATTGGTCAACACAAAAATACTATTGTTTTCAACTGGTTAACATTTTCATAAACTGAACTTCTGTCACATTTGTAGCAATGCAGAAGCAAGTCTTCAAAGTATTCCTAGAAAAAATGCAAAGCCTTCTATCTACTGATTTCACCTAGAGATCCACAGAAAATACTGAAATGCCATGCATTCGGGGTCAATATAAGCTAAAGAACCAGTTACTATTGCTTATTTAAGGAGGACCTGAGCTGTTCACCACTTCAGAGTTGCTGCTGTATAGACCATCAGGCAATGCAGGGAAAAAGATGATGAGAGGAAGAGTAATGATTTTGTCACAGGTGGCATTCCTCATATCTGATAATTCCACACGCACAGAAGATGCTAATATCCTCTGGTATCTTTTGGTTCTTATGTAATCACATTTTGAAGTGTTCCGACACAGCATTTAAATGAGGTAGGTCATGATTTGCATTCTGACAGCAAAGCCTTCTCTGGCAAGATGCATCTGCTCTGTAGGAAGGCACAGAATGGCAAAAGCACAGTTTTCCCACATGCAGAAGACCATTCTGCGAAACTCTTGATGGCTTTTCTTACCTGTAAAGGTACTTCCCTTGAGGTACTTAACTTCAAAAAGATGAGAAACAGAACCAGGATTTTGATTAATCCGACTATTTCCTTGGGGAAAAAAAAATTCAATCTAAAGGAAACTAGCTAATAAAAGAGACAAAGTTTCCATGGAGTATGAACATATTAAAAACTAGGAAGATGGTAAAGCCAAATTGAAGTCCAATAACCAAAAGTTATTAAAACTGAAGGCGAAATCAGTAAGATCTGGCAGTATTGTGACATACTAAAAGAAAACAGGTATGTTCTGAGACATCATAACTAAATTATAAAATATGATGCTATGTATTTTACTGTGATTACACTGTTACAGATAGATAGTGATACTTACATATTAGGAGACATTAGCAATATTTGGAAGCCACATGAAACATCATAGGTTCCTCACTTCCTCTTTGTCCCCCGACATCAAAAGAGATACAAGGCCATAAAATTTTCAATTCACTTGATTTTGGAAGTGACTTGTCATGTCAAATTTACATTGAAAAATAAGATAAATATAGTCATGATGTTTTGATTGTGATGCTCATTCAACTCTGATTTATGAAGTTAATTTTTATGTTGATATCCATATTAAAAATGGCAATCTAGAGTTGGGATTGAACTGTGATGACACTGCCTACTTACTAGATGTCTCAACATCAACACTGTAATCCTGCAGTGTTGAATCCTTGAATCCAGAATCCTTCCAGGATTCTGTAATCCTGCAAGCAGTCAAAAGAAAGAATTTCTTCTCCCTTCTTATTTGCCACCATGCTGTTTCTCCACTAACAAAACAGCTGCAACCACACAACCCAGGAAGAATTGAAAGCTGCATCTGCCACCAACCCCAACCATTTGGATATTATTTGTACATCAAGTAAATAATTTTTGACAAAATGGAAAGTCTCTGTACATGTCAGGGGTTTGAAAAACAGATATAACCTCAAAAAAAACCCCAGAACTGTCTCATGACTAAGGCAACCAAGGGGAACTTAAGGCATTTGGGTTGCATCCTTGACTATCTCACAGCCTTTGTATTACCAAAAGTAAATCACCTCTCTGGTTTTAGTATCTCCATTTTCAAAAATTGACATAAATTTAATAAATGTATCTTTTCATCATCCTTTCTAAAGTAAAATTAATAAAATAAGTGTACAACAACAGAAAATGCTTTTATTCAAGGGTGCTTTCCTAAACTCTAGTATCTTTCTTCCCTTCCAGTTTCTCTCCAGTGATACAGATGTATAGTCCACTCAAGTCTCTACAGACACACACACACACAAAAAAAAAGAACTATTAGCATTGGTTTGCTAGTGGAAAGGCAATGAAGTTAGCAGGAGTTGAAGTATTATTGTACAGGCAATTTCTAGTTTTTGAATGAGAATTGTGCACATCTGCCACTTTGAAGCTCACTTGAGTGGAGTTTCCCCTTTCTGTTTCAATATCAAGTCTTGTAATTGAGAGAAGTGAAGCACACAGAGAGAGTACAGTTGTATGAATGAGAAAAGAACTGAAAATGTGTCCTGATTGTTTTCCAAAATTACAAATAGGTTTCAGATGTTATTTCTATAGACAAGGCAGGAATAGAAACACGGGTGCTTAAAAGGAAATAGCTCCAAACTGCGATATTACTGGGGTCTACAATATATTTTTCTCCCTTAAATTTTATAGTTCATCTGCATTTCTGTAAAGATGAGACTGCTGAAAAAGTCTACCCAATCTCACAGTCCATGCAGTAAAATGTGTAACAAGTAAATTGCACTGGTTGTATCTCAAGAACAGGCCATTTCAGGGAACACAACACTGCAAGTGACTCAGTGTAATCACTTTATCCATCTATTTATGATCTGTGCCTGCCCATTAAATTAAAATACTGTTTTTCTGATTACTATAACATAAAAAAATCATGAAATTCATTGGTGCAGATGTGCAATACTGTATAACTATTACAAGAGCAAATGGAAGGAATGAAGGCACAACATCTGCCACAATAGAATACATTAAATAAAATACATTTTCATATGGATTTTTAAAACTTCAATACATAGAAACAAGCATATGACCAACCCTTGCCAGCCATTCCTGTTCTACCATGTAAGCATTTCCAATATTCTAAAAAGCAGTTGAAAGACTAAGAATACCAGAAATGCTACTGACAGTTTTTACTTATCATTGCTTTAATTTTCGGTTTATTGTAATTAACTGATAACATTCATTCACTTTCAAAATATTGGTAGAGGAACAACATTTCCTGAAGCAGAGGAAATGAGATTTCCAAGGCAAACTGCTGGCTTCTTAAGATAACTAGTTTGGTGGCACTGACATACATATGGAATAACAAAAGACCAAAAGCGTAGGGAATCAAATCGAGAAATTCAAGTTGTCTGTGAACTTTTCTACTGCCTCACATGCAACAGAAACAAAAATGAGGTCTTATTTTAATTTAAGACTTTAAGGAGTAGCACAAAGTTAATCTTCCCAGCAGGAATAGTTGTGAAGACAAAAGATATGAAGATCAGTCCCTTGGAAAGGTAAATGATTAATTGATGAGCTTAAAGGGCTATAGCAACTGTGAAATAAATCTGTTCTGGTTGCAAATAACTCTGGACATGTTAGTAGAAAACAGTAGGTTTAAGAGGATTAATAATCGTGATTTCAGTTTATTAACCAAGTTTCTATCCTGCCTCTGACACAAGACAGCTTTTTTTGGACAAGATGGTCCTTGGACCAAATTAGGTAGTCCTCATGTTTCCTACCTTTAAAAAACAGTGCTGATAGCATTCCCGACAAACAACAACACTGGGCAAAAGTCATATTCGAAGGCACATGCAGCTATACTGGTGGAAGTCCGTAGCACAACTCTAGCTTGGCACTCTATTTATTTTAAAGACAGTCTGATATCCCACTAAAATGGGAACTAATGAAAAATGGAAGTCATCCAGTCATAACAGTTCCAGAAGAGACAAAAAAAACTGGGACAGGAAACCAAAAAGTTAAACCTCAATGGGGAAACCAGTAAAACTCTTTTTTCTGTCCTCTAGCTTACCTACATAAAAAGAAATAAACAGCAGATGATTCTTGTAAAAGTAAAAATGAAAACAACAATCAAAAAGCAAAACCCAACCTCAAAACCTTCCACAACTGACCACAATACATAAAACACTGCCAGACATCATGTAGCTATTTTCTAAGCAGGGCAAATAGAAAAATAAATGATCTCTTAACATCACTCTACACAGAAAAGCATTTTGTCAAAATGAAGACTGAAGAACTGGGCCTGTACATCCTTAGTCCAACAGCATGTAAAAATTAAGTTCATAAACCTTCTAAACATTTGCTTTTAAGTACTAAAAAAAAAAAAAAATGTGAGGGGAACTAGATGGCCAATGCATTATACATATGCAAAATAAGCTATGGCCTGCCCTTCTGCATTGCCAAGTGCTGTAGCTACAACAGAAGAAATCTATCAGTTCGGTTCTGCAGTCAGATCAAAATGCTGTACTATTATGATAGTATTTCTTTTTGTTTCATGAAATCGGCATTTCAATTTCAGTGAGGAACCATGCCGAGCAGGACAACAGCATGTGAAAGAGGCATTATCTCTTTCCGAAGGCTTTAGAAGAATTGCAAGCAAGAAAATGTATGAAATACATTTGAAAGCTACAGAGATTTTTGATTTCACAATCATAATTTTCAGAATGCTTCTGAGAGTGAAATGAATAGTGTATTTAAACAGCAGCTTTAACCTGCTCTCTAGGCTCTTTAAAAGGGGGGAAGGGAACAAAAGGCACTAGAGGGAGCTGCTGTTCTACTTAACTCGTTTGGATTCCATATTTTCAGCATAAATTGTTACCTGCTGGAGTGAGACAAGTGTGAGGCACAAATCTCAGCTCTCCACTATTGAAATAACAGAAAAGTACTCAAAATCAACATCAGACAGCAAGGATGCAAACCATGAATTCTGAATCAGAAGGGAATATCAGAACATTTTAAAGTCTATAATATTTAATAAACTTAAAAAAAAAAAAAACATCAAAGGAGGATCATCATGTGGGTAGGCTTCCAGAATTATTTTTTATAACTTGCCAATAAAAATCCTCATTGACTCCTTGTTGTTTGTGGGCACTGGATTTGCTCCAAAGGGAAAAACTGACATAAAAGAAAGGATAAGGGATGAATGACACAAAAGAAAGGATACCTGGAAGAAGTTGCATAGAGAGTGTCACTTTAACTGATTAATTTCATCAAACTCACTATTAACATAAATTTTACTGAAAAAAAGTCCCCAAAAATTGGTTGAGAGGGAAAAAGAAAAAAAAAAAAAAAAGATGCTGCCAGGCAACATGCAGGTAAAAAATTATTATTTTAATTTATCAAAACGCATACCTCTTAGCAGTGTCTAACTTAAAGCCCTTCTGACTATTCAGAATGTGGTCTCAGAATCCCTTACCACACACACTTTTGGTAGGTCTGCCCTTTATATCAAAGCCCCTGAGTACTGTATCCAATTCACCAAGTTCTTCCTCAAGGAGACAGAAATTTCCTTCTGACAGTTTGGTTTTTTTGTCATTACTGAACAGCTGGCTGTTTTAATATCTAAATTAAGTACTTAATGTCATGGCATCAACTGATAAATAAATTAGATATAGATTTGAAGCACACAGTGTGTACTGTAGCTACCCTAACAATTAATGAATGAATCTCCTTTTTCTCAAATAGAAATTTCATACTCTTCCAAAATATCAACCAAACACCAAACTTACTTTTACTGTAGAGTCTAATGTTTTACTGGTTCTGTCAATCTGTTACGCATTTTGTATCCTGTATATGCCAAACTTATGACAGCAACCACCCTGTTGCACTTTGGAAAGGCCAAAGTAAAGGCCAACAATATATCCATGTGCATGAGGAAGCTGCTACTACTATTAGAAGAGAAGGGGCAACCAGAAGCACATTACAGCAAAATTTAATATGACCTGAGCCTTGAAAAAGAGGGGAGGAACTGCAGAGAATGTAGCACTTTAAACATGGGGATACTGTCAGTGACATGAGCAGGCATTACTGCTTTTACTGTATGCTTTTTCTATGCATTATATTCCCAGTCTCAGAAGATGACCCCAAAAGGCTGGTATAGCTGTATCCAAAGTAAGGAGCACATCAGGATAGTTATACCAGAAACAAATTCTTTTAACCAATATTTAGGCCATGACTGTGCTTGAGGAATGCTTTTCTGATATGTAGTGCTATACTACAGTACCCATACAGCACTCCTTGTATGGATGCTGCCATGCTGACAAAATTGAGCTTTCTGTTTGCTGTAAGAAAATCTGAAATTTGTGTCTCTCTTATCAAAGTGCAGTTTAGCTTCCACTCAAGATTTCTGTTATGTCTGTCAAGGATCATACATCTTCACAAGCCTGACCTGCCAGCAAATCTATGATGGCAGAAATCTATAATGGAGAAACAGCTTTTCACTGGTTCACAAAAAGCTAAGTAGATTAGGTCTAACATTGACCTCTGCTAGGGTTTGCTTTTTCTTTTTTTCTTTTTCTTTTAAAGGTCATTTTCAGCATTTGTGTTATGAAAGATTCTGCATCACTCCTTTCCTCTGTTTGGACTCCCACAGTCTGCAGTACTGCTGCAGCATTAGGAAGCCTAAACTGTACAAAAGACTCAAATCTAATTTGGCTTCAATGTGTGACTATATGCAGGGGAGAAGAAGAGGTTTTTAACTATTTAGTTTTATGCAGGACAAATGAACTCCATCATCAACTCCTCTTTCTGAACACATCTTGCAAGGAAAAAGGGAGAAAAGATTTATAAAATTAATGCAGTTTTGCTTTTAGGTAAGTGTAAATGACATTTATTCCCTTTTAGTCACTGTATTTCATGCAGCAGTGCATTATTCTCTTCTCCACAGAAAAGATGAGTTTTCTCTTGCAGTGAGGTTGAAGCAATATGGATCAAATGTTCTGACATATAAACTACTGGCCTTTACCTATTTCAGGTAAACAGAAAAAGGAATGATGAAATCATTGTTTCATATTAAGAATGTAAACCAGTAGAAGTTTGCTTAACCCACAGACAATAGATATTTTGTGTATGTGCACAACGGCATTTTTTTTCAACACAACACAGAGGGATTTTTACAAATATGACCAAGTCTTCCTCTACCAAAAGAAGGTTGTGTTCATTCTAGACTAATATACATCCATGCCTGACTTTAAATTCTAAATCATGTATCACTTAAAAAACCATACAATTAAAATCCTAAACCTCTTAGATCTGAGTCAAACACTTTAGTTCTTTATATTACAAATCCTTTCATAGAGTCATGTATTTCTTAATCTTTTTAATTCTTTTGTAAACTCATTTGAACTACAGCTGAGTGCTCATTCCAGTACTGGGTATAATCCTCCCCACCATTCAGACAGTTGGCACACGCTTCACACAGTCCTTCATCTTTCAAATTACCCCTCTGAGACAGAAATTATCCCATCTTCTACAGAGCATCACGCATTTTGAAAAGTGAATGAATGCACAGTATTCACATTTAGCATACATGGCCAGTCTGTCTTTGAAATGCCACACAATTTCTGCTTCCTCTGACAAAGTTTGCATCTTGTTCTTTTCTCCCTGTGCAGCTCCTCATATATTTTTGCTGTATCAAAAGGCTACCAATAGTAGCTGTTTGATACAGCAGAGTAAACACAGATCAATTGTTATCAACTACAATTATGGTTGGGTAACCTGCTATAAAAATGGTAACAAAGTCTGAGGGTACAGCAAAAATTTCCCATTCCCTTCGTTAGTTACTCACAGGAGGTCCTGGTGGTCCTGGTTTTCCTGGGAGGCCTGGTTTGCCTCTTCTTCCCTAGAAACAAAAAAGAACAACAGACATTACTAAATTCCGTGGCTAGTGACTAATTTGAAATAAGGATTTTGTTTAAGAAAAGATTTATCCTTTGCTTATTAGCAAAACATTAAAAAACTATCCAAAATGAATGCTCTGTATCAGTCACTGCAATCCTATCAAATTTGAGTACATTTAGGACTAGTTTTAATTATTATGACAAATTATATTTGCATCACATTTACTGTCACATTTAAAAGCTATGTCTCAAATATGAGTGCACATTGATAAGGCTATAAACAGAGCATCTTGATGAGGTGTAAAGAACATTTTACCTGAATATACCAGACCTTGGGATGTTAAACTGTGTTGCACTAGTCACCCTGACTTGCACAGTAAACACATATGTGCAGTATAACCCAATTAACAAACACCTACACCCTTTTTCTCCAGGATGTGATAACAAGCAGAAAAGTCAGAGATTTATTTGCAAAACCAATTCACCTTCCTCGTGCAATTTCTACAGTCTGTGTATACAATGCATATGGAAAATCATTTGCCTTAAAACTTAAGGTCTGTAAAAGTCTACTTAACAGGAGACTTTCCACTCTGATTCTAAAAAACATGCACATGTAAGGATTACAGTATTTTAGTAAAGAGTACTAAAGTATTTTATATAAATACATATATTTATTTCTATATTATATATATTCATATATTTTGTCATTTTCACATAAGCTTTTATTTTTTTAAGAATATCAACGTAAAAAAATTGAAGTAATTTATAGTAATTTACATCTTTATTGCCAAGCTGAAATCTGATGCACATTTTTTAGAAATAACTAATAACTAGGTGCAATGGTAAAAATAATAATAATAAAAAAGTAGTGTATCAATTAAGACTAAATTTTTCCCTTACATATGGTAAATGTAAATTAACAAAAAGCAATAGGGGGATGTCCTGGTGAAAACGGGGCTTAAGAAGTTAAAAACTAAAAATCCTCGCTGACAGCTTATAATTAATATGGATGTATTTCTGTAATCGATAGTCTCTGCTTTTTTTTTTTTTTTTTTTTTAAATTGTGTTTTATTAAATGACAATCTCACACAAACTGCATAAGTAATCTAAGGAACGGAAAGTGAAATTTCAGCTTTGCTCTCTACAGTTGAGAACCCTGGGATGTAGGAAACCACTCTCACGCTTTGCCTTTCATTAATTGATCTATGCTGAGAAGAAACAAGATGACAGTACAGATGAAAAATCTTTTGTCTTCAGACCCTGCAGCTCACCAGGGTAACCTATTGCCTAGATGCCAGGGACTCTCCCGAGAAGCAGGAGGTAGGGGATTTGGATCCTTTCAAGTTGAAGAAAGAACTAAAGGGTTGCGTGGACGATTTTCACCCACTGTGCTGTGCCTCATAACGTAAAATGGCCACCACAGTTTCAGAAGGTTCTCAGTCAGTCAGCGTGTTTTAGGGGCAGCATGAAAAATACCCACATCTCAGCATACTTCTGAGTGCCAAATTCCTGGGTCATAACTAGCTGAGACATATGTTATATGCTGAGCTGTTTAATCCCACCAGTACTTGCATATGCAGGGCTGTAACTGGGGCAGCTCAGGGTAAATTTTCAGAACAAAAATACAGTGCTAGATGCCTATATCCTATATTGGGCTTGAGGCTATACTGTCCCTTGCCACCCACTCCCAGCGTATCGGTAACACTGTCCACACAGCCCTGTGATGAGTCAGAGCTAGGAACTCCTCTGGGCTAAGGATGGTCCAGAAAAAAATAAGTTGTTTTTGATTTTGATCAGTTCATTGATGCAGTTCACTGGGCAGCTGAGTAGCTTGCCCAGCCTGGCAGAGGAAGGTCACATATGCATAAGAAAAGGGGGCTGTGCTAGTGAGATCTAGACTTTTGAACTGATCTCTACTTCAGACCTATGGATGGAAACAAGTGCTTCCTGACTCCCTTGAAAAACAGTAGACTTTTCTTAGACTTTCTTATGAAAAACAGACTAAGAGCTAAAGATGTAATGAATAAATGAAGATAAACTGCTTCACAGTTCTTAAAACAGTCCCTCTAAGTTATAACGATCTAGACTGTTGACTTCTTGAAGCACCTTCCTTTTCCTTTTTGGACTTATTTAAAGTATCCAGAGGATGACACTTAGAATCTCAGCAGTCTAAACAAAGCATCAAGGAAGTGTCAGGGGGAAGAAGGTAGGGCTTTGACTGGCAGACACAACTGTGAATGAGGTGTTAATTACACAGGAAAACATGGAATATGTTGGGAAGGCAATTTTATCTCTATTTACAAGATGAGCTTAAATATTATTTATGACACAAAGTCAAAACTTGACAAACTTTCTGAAAAATCTGATATAAAAAAAGAACAAAAAGCACCAAAAAACTGAGGCTACTTATTTTTCACTGTCATTTATTAATTATCAGAACACCTGACCAGAGAAAAACAGAAGAAACACTTGCCCTACCTTTTATCCAATCATTCTAAACTGCCTGATATTTGAACATAGAAATATGTATAAGGCCACTATCTTCATCAGTGCCTTTCACATACAGAGATTTAAATGTTAAGAGATCTCTGACACACAGGTCCACCTACTTCCCAGCACTCCTGCTCCTCTATGACTTCCCAGCATCAGCATGGAAGAAAAAATATATACTATAGAAAGAGTGTAATATATACATTACAGCATATTTATGTGCTAGAGAAAGAGTGTAAGTAGAGAAAAGTAGGTTATGTTTTTGTTTAGGATAATTAAACTGATTAGAAGAATGTTTTTGATAAGCCCATTATGGCCTTGCTTTGAGCAGACCATGAGCCAGACTGTGACTAAATATTTGCAGTTTGATTCAGAGTCTTTCTTTTGGCAAGAAAGAAGTGAAAAACATCTTGATGTCCTGTCTGGTTTGTAGACTGGGTTTAGCTGAGAGCCACAGTTCCCAGCTCCTGCTCAGAAGTTGGTGTCAGCAGCTCCATGGACCTCTACTCACTGCTGTACTGCTGTGCATGGTGCAGGCAGCTGGCACAGGAGACCCATTACTTTTATGAGTTGAATTTGCTAAGCAAGTATGGTTATAAAACCATTAAAAATATAAATAAATGTTCTAGACATCATCATATACTTCCTTTAACTGAATAAAAAATGCAACACCACCTACACTAACTTAAAAAAGATAAGTAGTGTCAACAAGTTCTCTAATGCTACTTAGAATACTATCTAAAGAAAAGAAAACCAAAAAAGTTGTTGGATATTTCCTTTGTGCTGCATACATTTTTTTTTTTTTTGACAATCAACATGATAAGAAGTTTTCTAAATATTACTGATATTGTACCCTCTCCCCTTGCCTCATGAAATTCCCATCCTCAACTAATTTGGACAGTCGGTTATTTTCCTCTGTCCATAGGACAAACTTTAGCTACAATACATAAATCATTCAAATAGTAACTGCTTAGTTAGGAACTAAGAAGACAAAATATTAAGAGTAAAATATGTTAAAAATCATATGCTTCAGCAAACCCCAGCTGAGTGCCTCGCTGAAGTACGTGGTCAACTGCACCCTTTATTCCTCTCTTCCTTCACCTTTGTGTTAATTGAAGTGACTTGAAGAGATTTGCCTTACATTACATGGAAAGGTCTACAGTAAAGAAGCTCTGTGCATCCTTCCATAAATTTGTGCTCTGATTCCTTCTCCTGCCCCTGGGCACTGCTGCAGGTCCAACACACAATGCAAGAATTCAAAGTCTATATTGTAACTCCCTGCTGTATCATGTTGCATCCATCTATTCACGTATCTCTTAACTATAAAGAGTAAGATTGCTAATCTTGTAGAGAATGACTGTGATTTAAGTTATAAACATAGAACAATCCTAATGTCTAAAAATAAACTGTGGATTATTTTAGAATAAAATTGAACAGAGTTATGTAGGAACACTGACATGATTTATGGAATTAATAATTTATAGAACCTACACTGGAGTATGAAGGGAAAAGTTCTTAGAATAACCCTATGTGAATTTTCAAGGGAAACCCCTAATTAGTGATTCCTGAAACACATCATCACATTTCAAAACAAGATCTAGTTCCAAAGAAAGTAGGAAACTGGGCTTCAAAGTCTTAACTACTGTAGTCATTATGTAAGATTAATGAGGTTTGTGTAACTCATTTGCCAAGCTAAACTAAGATTCTCTTCAATAATTCTCAAAACCAGACTAAGGGACAGATATCACAGAAGGGTTTGAGTTGGAAGGGACTTGTCAAGGTCATCTAGTCCAACCCACCTGCAGGGAGCAGGGACATCTGCAACCAGAGCAGGTTGCCCAGAGCCCCAACCAACCTCACTTGGAATAGTTCCAGGGATGGGGCATCTACCACCTTGCTGGGAAACCTGGGTCAGGGTCTCACAACCCTCAGTGTAAAAAATGTCTTGCTTCTCTCTAGTCTAAATCTCCCTCTTTTTGTTTAAAAGCATCACCCCCTGTCTTATCACAATAGGCCCTGCTAAAAAGTCTGTCCCCATCTTTCTGACAGGCCCCTTTAAGTACTGAAAGGCCACAATAAGGTCTCTCTAGACCATGTCACTAAGCACCACATCCAATCTTTTCTTAAACACCTGCAGGGATGGAGACTACACCACCTCCCTGGGCAGTCCATTCCAGTGTCTAATCACCCTTTCCATGAGTACGTGCTTCCTAATTAATATCCAACCTAAACCTCCCCTGGAGCAGCTTCAGGCCATGCCTTCTCGTCCTGTCACTAGTTGCCTGGGAGAAGAGCCCAACACTCACCTGACTACAACTTCCCTTCAGGGAGTTGTAGAGAGTGTAGAGGTCCCCCCTGAGTCTCCTCTTCTCCAGGCTGAACACCCCAGCTCCCTCAACCTCTCCTCATAAGACTTTCCCTCCAGTCCCTTCCCCAGCCTCATCGCTCTCCTCTGGACCTGCTCCAGCACCTCAATATCCTTCTTGAAAAGAGGGGCCCAGGACTGCACACAGTACTCAAGGTGAGGCCTCACAAATGCTGAGTACAGGAGAAGAATTACATCCCTAGACCTGCTGGCCACAGTATTCCTGACACAAGCCAAGATGCCATTGGCCTTCAGTGCCACCTGGGCACACTGCTGACTCATGTTCAGATGGTAATCAACAAGTACTCCCAGGTCCCTCTCTGCCAGGATGCTCTCTAGCCACTCATCCCCCAGTCTGTAGTGCTTCAGGGGGTTACTGTGGCCAAAGTGGAGAACCCTACACATGGTCTTGTTAAACCTCATATTATTGGCCTCAGCCCATCGACTCAGCCTGTCCAGGTCCCTCTGCAGCATCTCCCGACCCTCCAGCAGATCGACACTCCCCCCCAGCTTAGTGTCATCTGCAGATTTACTAATGGTACACTCAATCCCTCATCTGAGTCATCAATAAAGATGTTGAATAGAACTGGGCCCAGTACTGATCCCTGGGGTCACCACTGGTCACTGGACACTAACTGGATGCGGCACCACTCACAACCACTGTCTGGTTCCAAAATCAAATGGTTCCAAAATCAAATTACATAGGATTTCAGCTCTGAAGGCTGAGGGCTGAAAATGAGGTGAAAGCTGGTTAGGAGTGACAGAACAAAGATCCTGTAGCAATCTGGAATTTATATTTTTTACTGTTCTTTAAAGCTTTGGGACACATCCCACTGTTACAGCGAACGCTCTGTGAATTCCTGCTTCAAATATTGCAAATATTTGGCATGATATCTTTAATTAGTCAGTCTTCATACACTGAGCAGTACATTCATTTGAAACTGGCAACAGCATAGCTTATTATTGAGAGAAATATATCTGCTACTAATGCCCCTGTACATTCCTTAAAAGAAGATTAATCCTTCAGAAGAGTAAAAGTCTATATAATTAGGAGTAATGGAATCCAATTAGGAGGAAAAAATCAAGGAATCAGCAAATATGCCTGACACTGACATCTATTTGGCTGGGGAATGGCATCTCAAGGAAAAATGGTGTGCACTCCATTTTTTGTTCAGTTTGAATTAAATGCCCAGAACTTCAATAAATGTTCAATATAAAGCAGTCCTTCACTGACAGAGTGGGAGTTACAGCCTTACTTCATCTAACTTCTTTTTTTTATGTCATATTTCTTGAATTCAAAAAAAGAGAGATTTTCACTTAAAGCATACAAGCCATTATTTACATTCTCAATATATATTAGACTACAGTCAAAAATAAATAGTTGATATCTACAGCAATTTAAGGTCTTTTTGCACTGATTTTTTGATTGATACTCAGATTTCATCTGCACTAAAAGATGTAAATTTCCATCTGAGGTTGCAGTCATGGATTTCAAATCACCAGGTATGCTCCATCAATATTTATGGATATTGTCTCCAGAAGAATTAAAAAATACAATATAAGCATTGAATGAGTCCAAACCTAAAGTGGCACTAGAATGTACCCTCCTTTTGGCATACACTGAAATAATTTGTTGTTGTTATAAATTAAAGCTGTGTCAGTCAATCAGTTTCTTCAATAACTGCCTCCAACCTGATGGCAATTTTTTAGAAGTGGGTGGCTTCAGCCACCCACAAGGGACAATCTGTACCCAATATCTCACCAATTTATTCTCACCCATAGCCCATGAGACAAGTGATTTTCCTGCTGGGTTAATGACCTCTGATTGTGCTGATCCTACAGTTTCACTAGCCTGGCCTCACACCATGCATTGGTCTGATGCAGATGCTGTCAAGATAAGGAATCCAGTTTATATTCAGCTCTTTTTTTTGGTGAAAATAAAGTAGGATATTATAAAGGGAAATAATAGGAAGAAACTTATCACTTAATAGGTGCTGTTGAAGATGAGAAGGTATTTTAAAAATTATTTTAATAGAAAAGATGGTCTTTAAAGGTCAAGTCCTCCTGTGCTAACAGAAATAAGCTGGAGTGTAGCAGAAGACAACACTGTCTACCATCTCTGCAGGTTGACAGTGGGCTCCCTATCATTGCTCCTGTGCAGACTTATAGCTTCCAGGGACAAGTATTTCACCATAAAGAGGGTGGGGGAGGGAATTAAAAAAAAAAAAAAAATCTAGACCATGAATCATTTAGTCTGGTAAAATTAAATACTGAGCTTCAGATTTTATAGACATTTTGTATTTCCCATAGCCTTCTTTGAGCAGAGGAAACCCATTTTGGTTGAAAGCTCATGGTGAAGAACAAAGCTGTTTAAAAGTCATAGATCAGCAGTAAAATCGTTTCTTAGTCTGAAAATGAGGATTTATTTCTAATAAGAACACACTTAATTTTATCAAGAGATCATTGTTCAGAATCTGTGGCACATGAAACGTATTTCTATAAGAAAGACCTTGAAATCCAAAGGCACATATATAAGTCAATAGGCTTCAGTTAGAAATCTGTTACAATTAAACTTAGTTGAGGAAGACAGATCATATTTACAGGCTGAGAGTTTAAAAAGCTAAGTATTTTCACATATTGGTTCAATAACCAATTCCACAAAACAGCTTGAAACACCTTAGAAAATATGCCATACACATCAAATGGCAAGAGAAAATGGCAAGAGAAATAATGATTACTTACAATAAATGCAGTAGTTCTCAGGGACTTATCAAGCACTTCAGAGAAATAGAAGAGATGTTTTTATACAACCACAGTAAATTATCATCTTCTATGTTACACCAGCATTTTTTCACCTTTACCTGGTCTTAATCCAGCCTGCATACTAATTAATTGTCATTGTTTAAATCTTAAATAACATTTCAGGGTACATAGGATTCAGAGCATTTGTTTGTAATAAACCTACCTTGCTTTAGTCATAAAACTTTAAATTGCAGCCCTGCTTTTGATGTATGAATCAACAAGTCTGAAAGGCTGAAACTCTGTTCAGGTTAATAGTTGACCAAATATGAGATAAATTTTTCCATGTAAAGACACCCCTTATTCTTTGATACTGCTTTCTTGAAGGTAGGTTGACATGATGCAAAACTGTGACTTTGCACCATGGAATCTAAGGTTTCACACACAAACTGCAACAATTAGATTCTTACTGATTTGTCACCTCTTGCAAATTGGTATGTTTGACATATTCCTGACAGAAAAGCTCTGCAGGTTTCTCCTGATCTGTTAGGGTAACTCAAGGCAACCGTCTGTACCACCTATTTACTTCTGTCAGTACAACCTACCAGTTTAAGAAAGAAAGGGGCACTGAGAATGTGCATTACATTCCCTGAGGTAAACAGGGAACTCATGCTCTCACTCATGATGTGTCTCAACAATCCCTCTGGACTCTGAGCACCTCTGATACTATCTTTGGGACAGCAGGTTAGATATCTAGGTGAGACCTATACCAAGTAAGATTTGAATTGGACCATTACCTTTCTACCTTGCCACATATCTAGAAACTTCATATGCTCTGTTCCTTCCACCTAGGACAGAGTTGGGTAGGTGGTCCTACTAGGCTATTGTTTACTTCCTTGTCAGAAACATCTCACTTCTGTTAGCATAAGATGAGTCTTATTTCATTTTCAACAAGACGCTGACCTTCACCAAGACAGGCTGAGCCACCTTGCTGTTCATTTACACTCACTTTGTGGACAGGGCAGTGTACAAGCAGCACCTGGTACCTTTTAGTAAGGCAGTGGTGGAAGCAGACACAGCACAATACTAGTAACTTATGTAAGGAATAACCATACCCATTTATGTAGTAGAGGCCAGAACTGAAATGGAAACAATTATTTTCCAAATTATTTTTCCCTCCCTTTTCTAGAGAATAGGAATCTTGGAAGCACTGATTAAACAAAAGATAAGGGAAAAGTAAAGCTACATGGAAAAGAGAGGGCAAGAGAGAGGGGATTTAGGAGAAGAAATGGAGCTTCAGCTCAAGGCGTTTGGTAGATATCACAGTAGCAATTCCTAAATAAGGCAAAATCAAAGTATAATCAGCAGTATTTTGATGCTGCTTATGAAATTAGAAATTTTGGGAATCGAACTGGATCTGGATGAAGTATTTGTCTCTTGATCAGTCAAACCTGAGAAAGAGTTCTGTGGTCCATTTAAATTACTAATATCTGAATTACATTTAATTCCCATTTGGCTACAAGCAATTGATTTGGTTTCACCACAACAAAACCTCTAAGATTCAAAAATTAAAAAATTAAAATTTAAGGTAAGATTTCTTGACTCCCGCACAGACATAAGGGGGAAAATAAAGACATAATGGCCTATAAACTTACTACCTTATCAAATTTCTTCTTAAATGAAATATTTAAATAAAAGGAAAAAAAAAACAAACCAAAAAACAACTTATAGAATCATAGAATCATTAAGGTTGAAAACAACCTTCAAGATCATCAAGTCCAACCATCTACTAAACATTATCATGACCACTAAACCATGTCCTGAAGTGACACGTCTAGACATTTTAAAAAAAAACTCCAGGGATGTTGATTCCACCACCTCCCTGGACAGCCTGTTCCAGTGCCTCACTACTTTCTTGGTAAAGAAATTTTTCATAATATCTAACACAAACCTCCCCTGGCACAACTTAAGCCAATTTCCTTTTGTCCTATCACTAGTTACCTGGGAGAAGAGACCAACATCCACCCCACTACAACCTCCCTTCAGGTAGCTGTAGAGAGCAATAAGGTCTCCTTTCAGTCTCTTCTTCTTCTCAGGAGTAAACAACTGCAGGTCCCTCAGGTGCTCCTCATAAGGCATTTTCCCCAGAGCCTTTATCAGCTTCAATACCCTTCTCTGAACTCACTCCAGCACCTCAATGTCTTTCCTATACTGTGGTACCCAGAACTGAACACAGTACTCAAACTGCATCCTCACCAGTGCCAAGTACAGGGGCACAATCATTTCTCTACTCCTGCTGGCCACACTATTTCTGAAACAGGACAGGATGCTGTTGGCCTTCTTGGGCACACTGCTGGCTCCTGTTCAGCTGTCTGCTCACCAGCATCCCTAGGTTCTATTCCACCAGGCAGCTTTCCAGCCACTCCCCAAGCCTGGAGTTTTGCCTGGGGTTGTTGTGACCCAAGTGCAGGAACTGGTATTTGGCCTTGTTAAGCCTCATCCCATTGACCTTGGCCCATCAATCCATCCTTTTCAGAACCTCTGCAGACCCTTCCTACCCTCGAGCAGATTAACATTTGGTGTTATCTGTTAACATTCTGAGGCTGCACTCAATCCCCTCATGTAGATCATCAATAAAGATATTAAACAAGACTGGGTCTGAAACTGAGCCCTGGGGAACACCACTAGTAAGCAATTACCAACTGGATTTAGCTCAATTCACAACTCTCTGGTCTAGGCCATCCAGTTTTTAACCCAGTAAAGAGTTCACCTGTCTAAGCCATGAACTGCCATATAACCAGAGACATTTCCACAAGATTAGAATCACCTTAAAGCAAGATTGAGTCTATTTATTTGACTATGTCCCTTTAAAAGAGAAAAGATCTAATGCTATGAAATAGGAGCACATTAGGTCATTGCTTAGATCAGTTTTTTTGAGCTCTGCATTGATATTTTCCACCTCCTACACCCTCATTATCAGACTGGCAAGGTTCTTGCTTATTTTTTTCTCATTCCTTGTGGAATATATAGATTTCAGATAATTTTTACCCTGTACTTATCTTTCTTCCCATGCTAAAATTAATAATTCTTCTTACCCACTTAAAAACTAGGAAAAATGCACCACCTCAGATTTAAAGTGATTACCTTCAGTATAATTAATAAATGAGTGCATTACTGACATGTGGAGGTGGTTTTGTTTATTATATATTCTTTGCCTGACCAGCAGTAGCACAATAACAGGAATATTAAAAAGCAAGGAACTAACTTCACTTTACTTTTACAGGACAAGAAAGTAATCTTATGGAAAAAGAGGAAACTTTCCCTGAAGAAAAAGCATGTTGTTGTCACGGCATTGAGCTGTGACTCAGGGTATCAAAAGTCATTTTCCCGTTCTGCTGGAGACTTCCTCTGTTATATTGTATGAGACTGCCTAGGCTGTGCGCCTGAGCAAAAGATAAAAATATCTTCCTTCCTTTGATGGCTGTCATGACTATTTATCATATGCTTTTCAAGGAAAAAAATATTTTACCCCTTTGCGCATGTTTGTGAAGTGAGAGACTGAGCTGGCAGGCAGGCAGACATAGCCTATAGTTCTCCCTCTGTTCATGACAAGGGGAACGTGAGATGTGAAATTCACTGCTCAGCAAAGTCGCACTCAATGAGTGCTAGCCACTTTCCCAGGCTTTTTGACCAGGCACATTAGATGCTCACAGGGTACACACTAGAGAGCATTACTGTAGATTTTAAAGCAGAATTCATACAGATTTCTGAGACCTGTCTTATTTACCTCCAGTTAACTACTCATATGGCATTGGTGTTCTGTTAGTGAAAGTGGATGTCTTGCAATCACCTGTAAACAACCAAACAGTTTGTGTAGCTTTGTAATAAGCAGCACTGCGAGGTTCTGCTTCATATATGGGCTGCACCTGTCATCTTTCCTTGTGTTTTGAATTACTTGTATTTGTAGTTACACCTCCAGGGCTAATGAAGCCTTGAAATGGTAGATTCACAGGTCATGGGGCAAGGTTTACACAGAAAGCACTTACTACACTATCCATAAATCCTTTCCAGCATGAGGCAAAATTATTATCTAAGAAGAAATAAGGATTCAGTGTCACAGACAGATGCAACATCAAGTCACAAGTCTAGATCAAAAAGTGTCAGAAATCTCATCTCAGCCTTTCTTCCCTGACTGATGCCTTCTACAGCTCATTAGCATCAGCACAGTGTCACCCCTAACTGGCTAGCTGTCAAACATGTCTTGGTCACCCCTCAACCAAATATTTAACAGTTTAACATTGTTATAAACAGCTAAGTGTCAGTAGACCAGTAAAATCACTGCAATCCTTTCCACATTGTTACCATCTCTTGTGGCCCAATAGAGATAGAATGCTCAGCACACAGCTTGACATGAAGTGGGCAAAATATAAGTGAAACTGGGGTGCTGGTGTGTAAGAGAGCTTGACCTTCATGATCCCTCTGCTTTTTACCCAGCAAAGAGCACACCCATCCAAGTCATGACCAGCCAGCTTCTCCAGGAGAATGCTGTGGGAAAGGGTGTCAAATGCTTTACTAGGGTCCAGGTAGGCAATATCCACAGCCTTTCCCTCATCCACTAAGTGGGTCACCTTGTCATAGAAAGAGATCAGGTTAGACAAGCACAACCTGCCTTTCATAATCCAATGATGACTGGGTCTCATCACCTGGTTGTCCTTTTATGTGCTCCATGATGGCACTCAAGATGATCTGCTCCATAACCTTCCCAGACACTGAGGTCAGAGTGACAAGCCTGTAGCTCCCTGCATCTTTTTTACATTCCATCTTGTAGATAGGCATCACATTTGCTAACCTCCATTCATCTGGGACCTCCCAGGTTAGCCAGGATAAATGATGGAAAGTGGCTTGGTGAGCACTTCTGCCAGGTCCCTCAGTACTCTTGAGTGGATTCCATCCAGCTCCATAGACCTGTGTGTATCTAAGTGGTGTAGTAGGTCATTTCCTCTTACATTATGGGGGCTTCATTATTCTCCCCATTCAGCTCAGGGGGCTGGGCATTCAGAGAACAACTGGTCTTACTATTGAAGACTGAGACAAAGAAGGCATATTCAGTACCTCAGCCTTTTTCTCATCCTTGGTCACTATGTTTCCCCGCACATCCAACAGAGGATGGAGATTCTCCATAGTCCTCCTTTTACTGTTAATGTATCTATAGAAACATTTTTATTGCCTTTTATGGTGGTAGCCAGATTAAATTCTAGTTGGGCTTTGGCCTTCCTAATTATCTTCCTGCATAACCTCAGAAAATCTTTGTAGCCTTACAGAGTTGTCTGCCCCTCCTTCCATAGACCATAGACTTTCCTTTCCTTCCTGAGTTCCAGATGAAGCCCTCTGTTCAGACAGGCCAGTCTTCTCCACCAGTTCATCTTACGGCACACTGGGATGGCCTGCTCCTGCACCTTAAAGGTTTTCCTCCTGAAAAATGCCCATCCTTCCTGGACTCCTTTGCCCTTTAGGACAGCCTCCCAAGGGACTCTGTCAACCAGCCTTCAGCCAGTTTCCAAACAAGATGACATAAATCTGAAATTTTAAAAGTGATGTGGGAAACTGAGAAGTTTTACTCATTCTGGGGTGAGTTTTGCCACTGCTTTTAATGGGAAAGATTGTGAAGGCCTGTGAATCAGGTGAACATGAAGGAAGGTATCAATCAGCAAAGTATGGGTACTGAAGAGTCTAGGAGACCACAAGCCTAATAATTATTTCTTCTAACTTGGTGTTTTCTTTGGCATATTTACAGAATTACTGTGGTCTGCTACTGAACATTCAAAGCTGGAGAACTCCCCATCTGTTGCTGTTAACTGTGGTTCCAACTGTTTGTATTTTCAGGAGTGTGACAAAGCATTGAGTCATTCATTTATTATCTCCAGCATACTGTTTTCAGAAGCATTCAGGGAGCTCAGTCTTACAGCTCAGTCTCACAAAGTTATTGCTGAAGTAAATCATCAATACTTGGTGAAGAATTTAAAAGGGAAGTTTGGAATTTTTTGCTGTTTGTTTATTTTTGTAGGAGGTGATAGAACTATCTGAAAATCAGGTTCACAAAAATTATGTTTTCATCCTTTATAATGATTTTCTTTTATCTTGCCAAGCAACTCATCTGGAATTTGTCCTCTCATTTTAGTTACTTATCCTAAGCAAACAGTCTTTTAGGACCATTATTGAATATCATTAATTCTACTTTATACTAATTATATGTTTATGATATTGCCAACATATGCAAAGTATGAGACATTGTAGAAACACATACAAGATGTAACACCAAAGGGCTACAAACTAAATAGAGCATTGTTTTGCTGTTTGTTCTTCAGTACATTACTCAATCTCCTATAGCATTTCTGTGGTCAATTTATTATAGATCTCCTTAACGTCTAGCTTCTTTAAACTTGGCACTTAGTAACAGGTCACACACCTAAAGTGTACATCATCACAAGTGTACCTGCAAGGTTCAATATCCTTACAAAATACAGAGACATACAATCCAAGGAGACATGTAAGTGTATGTTTTTAATATTCAAATTCACTCATATAGCCAGCTATCAATGCCTCAAAAATAGTTTGACTCAAAATTACATGGGTATGATATGATATGATATATGATAGCAGCATCTTTCAGGAATCTTTCTTCATTTCAGAAGAGATTGAATCTATCCCCTTCAGATCCAGTTCAAGCTAACACTTCTTGATGCATAGATATATAACATTTCACTTGATCTCTTCTGTGAAGAGTTGTGCAAAGATTTATTTTTATTACCTTAGTTTCATAAATAAAGTAGTAACAAATACCCTTCTGCAGATTTTTTTTTTTTTTTTTCTAGGTAGAGCACATTTCTGTGCACACTTCAAAATGACATGGCAGGAATTTTGCTAGGATCTTGCACTAAAATGCAATTGTCTTGACTCGTCAGCCAGTGATACAGCCAAAATTATCAGGGTGGGATGCCTTCCTGAGCAAATAATGGGAACTGTGGGATGAGGGAACAGGGAAGTCTGCAATCCATCAGTGAGGGAAAAAGACTCCCAATCAACAGAGCTCTCCACTCCATACCACAGAGGGGTCATTACCCTCCATATTAGGCAATCAGCTGCTTTAATTGCTCATAATTAATCGAGATCTTCAGCTGGTGCATGAACATAGCTCTGCTGGATTCAGAGACAAGGCAATTTATCCAGCTAAGGATCTGGCTTAAATTTAACCAAATCAAAGCAGAGGATTTTAAACAAGTTCTCTGATGGTATAATTGGATAGCACATAACTGGAAGACACAAGTCCTTCACTCTAAACTCAATCTGTGCTTCTGCACAGTGGAGTGAGAATACTGCTTTGGTTCCAGGAGAAATACAGGACTGGATGCAGAAGCTCTCATAGCAGGGCTTGCTTTTTTATTTATTATCATTGCAATTCTAATTGTTTCTTACAAGTTTCTGGTTTTGGAGGTCACATATAATTGCCAGCCTCGTGTGCGTGTAAGGGAGAGGTACTTTAGTTATAATTAGTGTAAATAATTACAGGTACATAAAAAGGCAAACCACAAAAATTTCTCATAAGAAAGCATTCTCTGTGCCATGTGTTCCTGTACACCAAACTGATTTTCAGTTCACACAACCTCTTTCATTTCTCCAATTATCAACCTCAACTTAATTTGGAGCAAACACACACAGAAGATGAAGATGAGAAAAGGGCACTTGCTTCTAACAAACATTATGAATCTCCCCTTTTTTTTAATACTGAACCATAATCTACACAGATGATCAGGTAATTAAAGCATAATTCAGTGTAGGTTAAAATATAATGACTGGTATGGCTTAGGAAAAAGATGCTTCAGAGCAACCTATTAATGTCTGAGAACCGGAGACGGTTAATTACGCCTTACCAGGCCACTGACAGATGGCTACAAAATATAAACCATGAAGGAATTGGGCATAGTAATCTTCATAAAAGAACCACCAATAAAACTATTTATCCTAATTAAAACAAAAGCAGACTTGTGCCTCCAACTGCAAGATGTAATTGTCTAGTCATGGGGAAAAATGTATTATTCATCTTCTCCCAAGCCACTGAATCTGTTCCTAAATATGAACTTCTGTGTCCTCAATAACATATCAGTTGTTTTAGGTTAAACCCTGTCGTGGCGGCCATTAAATTTCAAATTAGTCTTAAACAGCCATCCTTCTTCTAAACTCTACAATGACTCAAAGCAAACAGCCAGTAACAGCCCAGTATTGCACAAGACAAAACAGGGACAGCCAATGTGTGTATATTGGTACTGCCATTGCTGTCTCAAGCCCTTGTGCAGTCTGAGAAGTGACCACATCAAACTCTGAATCCATGCTTTGAGAGGAGGCTTTTAGAATAAGCACAGAATGCTTCAGTTTATCAAACCTAATGGTGAAATAAAGGCTTGGGAAGCAGACAAGGGAGTTAATGCATCTATCCATTCTTACTCATCTAAAAGCTATGACTAAATGAAGACCTCCACGAAACAGTTTCAAATATGCATAACTGAGTCTAATAAATGTTTTACTATTTTATTAGTAATTTTTAGAGTAGGACTTTACTGTAATGTAATATTACAGACAATCTTTATTATATACACTCTCCTAGTAAAATTTAGCTGACAATTCTATTTCATTTCTTCCTTTGGCAACTTGTTTAGATTTCCATCTTAAGTAGGACTTTGAGATATACTTTGGCAAAAAGCTTCCCTGAACAGAATGTCCCATTTAAAAATTAATACCTTGCTGCCTCCGCTAATCAAAGCTGGAAGAGTTTACATTAGTGCTTTAAGACCAGAGTGCATGGTTCATTAAAATCCAGCTCCACTGGTCTTACATCAGAGATGAATGCAAATGGGTGCAAGGGAGACTGAGCTGCTATTACTTTTATTTCCTTCCTGTTCTGTCAGCATCTGATTCATATACACTGCAACCTTTACACATTACACTTTTGTAATTTGGCCCACTATATGTAAGAACAAAGTTATCTCTTCTGTTATATATTTTATATTAACAATATAAAGGAGAATACAAGAAACTTGAGGTTGAATGGTTTCTTTTAAATTAATACCATTCTGCTTTCAGTGTCTTTCACCATTCTGCTAGACTCTGAACAAGTAAATTAAAAAATGCTAGTGTAAGAATAGCAATATAATTTGAAAAATACTGTAAAACAAGGCTGAAATATTCATAGCCTCAGATATGTACATTATATAGAGAAAGTCATGAACATGTAAATTCTCCTACTCAAACTTCAATAGATCATCTCTGAATTTGGCTTATGAGCCCAGAAAAAATCATAATGTATAGATCTATTGTACTACTTTCACCACTGTAGATTGTTATGATGATTCTCCATATATCTAACTCAGTATGTGAAACTCCAGTCTATGTACACTGAAGTTTAAATACTTATTCTTTGCAAATACGTTGTGGTCATCGACAAAGGGCTCATCTGAACTGTCTAAAGATTACCTCTAAAACCAAAATTATCTCAGAGACTACTTAGGACCCTAATTTACCTCTGTAAGTAGTGTTATTATTTATTACACATTATTTGTCCATCCTACAAGCATTCCACCCCCTCAGGCAGAATTCAGTTTTCTAGACAAGGGTCTCAGATGCCATGTGCACCAGTTCAGAATCAGTCACCACCCTGTAGCTGCCTTAGCTATGCAGATTCACTTAGAAGACTTAGGAAACTCCTAAAGAATAGGAGACTTTTGCAAGAGAGAGGAGCCCCCTTCTCTACTGTCCTCCAACTTGAGATTAGACAGGACTCATACAACATGTGTTACACCAGATGGATTTGTCACTGACCAGGCAGAATAAAGTTACTGCAAACACTGCAGGAATCAAGTAGCTCATTTACTACTCAGAGGCTAGAACTGGTTTCCTAGATTACAGCTAAGGCTGCCACTTTATTCTAGAAGACAAGGTGACTTGCATGTCAGTGTACCTAGTATGCAACTCATTTACATCAGCTGTTTTTCTTAGATCTACATTTTTCCCAGCTGCATTTCTGTAAAGTTAAGAGTTGAGTTTCTTATTCAAACTTCTTTATTCAATTGGACAGCTTGTCATATACATCCGAAAGACCCTTTGCCTTGTGAACATTTGCTCCTTTTTGTAGCCAGCACAAACACCATTTTTTCAGTCCAAAAGCAAAACAATTTCTTACCTAAAACGTTCCAAACCTTATATAACTGAACTGCAAATGATGTCTATTCCATCTGTGGCTGGTGGAGGGTTCTCCCTTCAGTGGAACCTGCCCACTTTGAAAGATCTTAACAGGTTTCATCCTCTTCCTTTCAATAACAAGCAAACAAACAAATAAAACAAAACAAACAAACAAAAAACCAAAACAACAACAACAAAAAACCCAATCAAAGAAACCAAAACAAAACAAATCAAACCCATCAAGGTTTGTGCTGCCATTTAGAGGGACCTTGACAGGCTGCAGAAATGGGCTGACAGGAACCTCATGAAGATCAACAAAGTCCTGCAGCTGGGGAGGAGTAACCCCAGGTACCAGTGTATGCTGAGGAGCCTCCATCAGGAAAGAAGCTTTGAAGAAAAAGACATGGGGAACATGTTGAACACAAATCAGCTATGTGCCCTTGAGAATAAGGTTAATGGTATTCTGAGCTGCATTAGGAGGATTGCTACCAGCAGGTCAGTGGAGGTGATCCTTCCCCTCAACTCAGTACTGGTGAAGCCACACCTGAAATACTGTGTCCAGTTCTGGGTTGCCCAGTACAAGAGAGATACAGACATAGGGGAGAAAGTCCAGCAAAGGGTCACAAAGATAACTCATTCCTAAAGTGAGGCACACTGTTGAATCAGCATCAGGGTTTGTAGTTGCCTGGTTCATTTGTTTAATCTTTCTTCAATGATAAATGTTCAAAAGCATCAGAGAAATAGTTATGGAATAGCTATAAGTAACAAGGGACAAAAATAGCTGTCACAAGGGGACAGTCTCACAAAGCTAGGATACCAGTCATGGTACTTAAAAAGCTAGGAGATACTGTCAGTGTATAAGTACAGAGGATCAGTACTGGTTATGGAGAAACAATTTCATTGTGAGGGTGACAGAACACTGAAGTAGGCTGCCCAGGGAGGTTGTGGAGTCTCCTTCTCTGGAGACATTCAAAACCCACCTGGATGTGTTCCTGTGTGACCTAATGTAGGTGATCCTGCTCTGGCAAGGGGGTTGGACCAGATGATCTTTCAAGGTCCCTTCCAACCCCTAACATTCTGTGAGTCTGTGATTCTGTGGTTATCATTAGACATACTCCTCTAGGTATATAAGTCTTAAATAATGCCATGCAGATAAAACAACCCATTACAAAAGGATGTTGATTAACTTTGTAATACAGGAGGAGATAGGACAGTTCTCTGTTGCAGGAAGAGACTATTCTTTGGAAACTGACAGCTATTATTATTGAATGTCTTAGTTTCACCTTACATTAATCTTGCAAAAGTCAATAGAACTATTTGTACAGGAAAATGAGCAAATTTTGTTATTAAATCTTATTTGCTGGCTCAGGTCTTGCTCATTTTTTGTAATCTGTCAGTACAGGTTTTGAAATTTTTTTTCCCAAAACACAAAATTCCAGGGCTCTGAACCTTCTACCAGTTACCAAAATCATTAATCTGCTTTGGAAACCTTAACAGTGAAGATAATCTCTTTTCCTCTTCATACCTTTTCATTTGGTCACGTGAAACTGTTATGATTGAAGAGTACACCAGAACATGTGTACCCTTCTGTGCCATGAAACAAAACCAAATAAATTATCTTGCCTTCATTTTTTGGAAGAAACTAATTAAGCACCTGTCTTCAGGACACAGTTTCCAAGTCAGTGGAGTTTCCAGGAGAGTGTAATTCAAGATGCATATTGTTACATGCAAATCGTCTTGAGAGTAGAAGAGAACACACCATACATACGGAGCTAAAAGGATTTTTTCTTAGTCCAGGAGGAGCAAACAAGGAGAACATTTTTAATATTATCATGGTATAAAGGGCCATGTCTACCCTATTGTGGAAAACAGGTAGAAGGGTGAGCTCAGGTGAGAGTATTTGCTGGCAGGAGTGATCTTTGTGTCCGTCTCAAGAGCAGCATTGGCCAATGGGTCTTGTCAAGCCCAGTGTTAGCAGCCTCTTAGTCTCTCATCTGCCCACATTGTGACAGTAGAGCTCAGACATACCCTTTCCCTATGTGTGACCTGCTGCAAGAGCAGGTAAGATTTTTAGGCTCTACAGCTGTCTTAGTGGCCTCCTATCCAGCCTGACTCCCCATAATGCACCCAATTATCAAAGAACTTCCTGAATCATTATGGATTCCACTGAATTTCTCCTTAAAAGAATGACATAATCATTACCTGCCAGCAACTATTGGTTTGGAGGTGACAGAAACTAAACAGATCATCTCAGCAACATGACCTTTAGGCTTCATGCGATGGACAGCACTTGTCATGTATCATAAACTGCCTAAGTAGCTCTTGTGTTTCTTCACCAAGTGAAAACAGACAATGAAATAAACATTGTTGCTGCCAAACTAGAGACACCAGAAATATGGGACTAGATCAGCAAAACCTGAATTTATTAAACCCATGGCTCAGGACTATATCTACTATTGAAAAAATAACTAGAGAACATCATAATAAAAGAGAGGAAAAAGAAGAACCTGAGCTGTGCGTCATTGGTTTAACCCCTGTTCCAGCTGATGAGAAGCCCACAGGGGAAGGGGTGGCACACACTGCCCACTCACTCCCAGTCACTGGTTGACAAAACATAGCCCTTTGGAGCTGGTGGACATTGCCAAGCTGCAGTCAGAAGCGCAGAAGAAGGAAAACACTGATGAGAAGAAAGCCCCACCATGAGCATCACACTCCCACTGAGGACCATAGGCTGTGGATGTTTTTTTAAAACACCTTCTGCCCCTTCTGCTCCAGGAAGCAGGAAGCTGTCAGCCTGCATTTGCCAAACTATGATGGAAAAATGAGCATCACACCCAAGAAATGGGTCCATATTTGTAGGCTTTTTTGTGCAAGAGCATTAAAAAGGCATTTCTTTTTTAAACAATATCAATGATCATAGAATCATAGAATGACAGGGATTGGAAGAGATCTCTAGAGATTATCGAGTCCAACCCCCCTGCCAAAGCAGGATCACCTAGGGCGTGTCACACAGGAACATATCCAGACAGGTTTTTTAAGTCTTTAGAGAAGGTGACTCCACAACCTCTCTGGGCAGCCTGTTCCAGTGCTCTGTCACCCTCACAGTAAAGAAGTTCCTCCTCATGTTGAGGTGGAACCTTCTATGGTTATATATATACCCATTATGAATAACAATGAGTGTTGGTATACCTGTAAATGGACTAACAATAAGTGTGTGTCGTATTTTGATTAGACTGTTACTATTCACTGGCTTAATAAATTCTTAGCTCCATGTATGTACATATATGTATATATAATGCCTTCTCTTGTGGTCATAAAAATATTTTGAGTGCCTCATCTGCTGCTTCTTGACTGCGAGAGCTTTCTGTCAGCTTTTTGGTCATGAGGGATCTTATTTCAGCTTCCTGATTGCTTCTGTGAAACACATTTTCATGAGGGCAAAGGTCTGCTACTGAGACCCAGACACAAAAATCTGAGCCTAAATTGATTACCTGTAACTACCTTGTGTCCTGGTTTGAGTGAAAACAGAACTAATTCTGTTCAGTGATTTTACTTTTCAACTCAGTTCTTCTAACTCATTGCACTGTCTGAAGTCAGCAGCCTGTTTTCACAGGCAGGGTCTGCTGCTGGCAGTGAGAACAGCCCACGGTTAGAGTTACTACCAAGGATTGGTGTGCAGACCAAGGCCACTGCGGTATCTTGTGTATCACATTGCGGGGTGCAGGAAAGTGAAAGGCTGCACCTGCAGGGAGGAGCAGACAGGGCAGGTGACCCCAAACTGACC
>JANHGN010015652.1:115679-145726 GCA_024605025.1 Megaceryle maxima
GATGCCATTGGCCTTCAGTGCCACCTGGGCACACTGCTGACTCATGTTCAGATGGTAATCAACAAGTACTCCCAGGTGCCTCTCTGCCAGGCCGCTCTCCAGCCACTCATCCCCCAGTCTGTAGTGCTTCAGGGGGTTACTGTGGCCAAAGTGTAGGACCCTATACTACTTGGTCTTATTAAGCCTCATATTATTGGCCTCAGCCCATCAACTCAGCCTGTCCAGGTCCCTCTGCAGCATCTCCCGAACCTCCAGCAGTTCAACACTCCCCCCCAGCTTAGTGTCATCTGCAGATTTACTAATGGTACACTCAATCCCTCATCCGAGTCATCAATAAAGATGTTGAATAGAACTGGGCCCAGTACTGATCTCTAGGGGACACCTTTGGTCACCTGACACCAACTGGATGCGGCACCACTCACAACCACTCTCTATGCCTGGTTGTCTGGCCAGTTTTTAACCCATCAAAGGGTGCACCTGTCCAACCCATGGGCTGCCAGCTTTTCCAGGAGGATGCTGTGGAAGACTTTGTCTCTGCCTGAAACAGGAAGCAAGTGGAAAGTAAAGAACTCTGTCTCAGTGTGCCCCACGCACAGACACCCCACCAGCCCATCAGACATCTAAATGCAGCCACACAAGTAGAGCTCTGGGCAGTTAAAGTACTGTTCCTCCACATGCACAAAGTTACCACCAAGCTGCCAGACAAGTCCCAGTGCCTATGCTAATTCAGAGTACCAAGAAGAGGCTTTGCTTTGTCTCAGTCCTCTAAGCTGATATGCCTGGTCCATATAAACTTCCCAGCATTCCCTCTCTGCCTGTAGTCACAACCTGGTGCTCCTGGCAGTTCACCTGGAGCTTGCAGAGATCTGGCCAACTCTAGCACAGGAGAAACCCAGCCCAGCTGAAAGCTGGTGACAGTCTTCCATATCGGAACAGAAAAAACTTGCTGGACTGCCATCTTAGGAGAATGAAGGCAGATGTTACATGGCAGTGTCAGTAAGAAAGTCGGTCCAAGAGATAATTTGAAATAGAAGATTGATCACAAAAATCAGAGCAATGACCCATCCAACCCAGTTTTTCAACAGTGTGCATCTACCAATAGGTTGTGGGATGGGAGAAGGTTCTCCAGGATCCAAATCACCTATTTGACACATCAGAAAGTGAAAATTACAAATCTACAACAAACACACAGCCTGAATATAGAGTCATTATTTTCCATCATGCATTTAGCCAAAAATTTGTTAGTTTTTACAGACGGCTTTGATATTCAGCCACCTGACTGCTCAACTGCTGTGAAAGAGATTTGTCATTAACTTTGGTAGTGTCACAACTGCACAACTTGTTTTTTTTTTTTTTTTTCTTAATCCTTAGAAATCTTATAGCTTGGATATTCTCCTTCCTAAACTGGAAATCTGTATCACAGTCAACGAAACTTCTTTAACTCAATAATACAGCATTAGGAATTGAATGTACAATTGCTTCTTCAATCCTATTAACTTTGGCCTTGAGGATGTATTATGCTAACCAGTGTATTGCAAATTAACCTCTCAATTAAATGTTAAACCTGAATAAACTCAACAGAAAATAAGGCCAGAAGGAAGGAAATTAAGCCATCTGCAGAAAACAAGTGAGTCTGTCCCTCGTAACCCACTAAAGCCTTTCACAGAAACAAGGCTCACAGAAGAATAGAGTGCACAGACTCTCTCCCCCTGTTTTGGAAGAGCTCCTTGCTAATGCAGAAGCATTTCTGCGTTCAACCTTGGCTTTCCAATTTTATTTCTTTCTTCATCTTGGTATTAATAAAATTCTAAAAGGGAGCACCTAGCCAGACTATATAATATCATTCAAATGCATTAACAAACATTGAAAAACATCCCAAAACAGGCTCAGCAGTGCCAAGAAGTGAAACACCACAACCTATTTTGCCAACAAATCCTACCAAAGTCCACCACATTTTTTAATATGTATTCACAAAAGTGCATTTAAAATTCAAAATCACTTGTAGAAATATTTTTCAACTACATTTAGATATTTTAAAATGCCAAAGTGAGGAGAAAAAGAAATTTTTAAATTCTTTTGTTTTTCAAACTGTATCATACCTTACTGTTTACTTACTTTGCTTGTAAGGTGGAGACATCCTGGTAGAAAACCTGAAAATTGCTTCTCTCTTTTACACTAACCATATTTAGATCGTTAAATACCTGAGTGAAAGAATGTAGAGAACTCCAACATAAGGACAAAATCACATCAGAACTTTGCATACTTAAAAGCAACTTACATCAAAGTCAAGAAGGACTGAGAAGATTAAAAGAGATTCCAAAACTCCAGAGCTGTAGCTGTGAAAAATACTCTTTGCACTGTGCCAGGAGCCTGACCTACTATGTAGTAATTATCATTGCTCTGTAAAGCTTGTTTTACAATTGGTTGAGTACAACATTTACTCACTGAACTAGAAAACAAATTATGTCAAAGAAATATTTAAGTTCTATAAACCAGATAAATGCAATTTAAATTTAAATTAGTTTTGATATGACTCTGAATAATTATCCTAAGAAAACCTAACAGCTCCCCACCCATTTCTTTACTTAGGAAGATTTTCCTCCGTGTCATGATTTTACTCATGCTTAGAATCATAGAATTGTAGGGGTTAGAAGGGACCTCTGGAGATCATCGAGTCCAACCCCCCTGCCAGCTCAGGAACACCTAGGGCAGGTCACACAGGAGATTAGATTATAAAAACTGGCAAACTCAGAGAACAAACTGATTGTTAACATAAGGCAAGTATTGCAATTTCACAAAGTCACTCCAAACACATAATTTTAGGGAAATCAATGCTAAAACACTAGATAAGACAACCCAAAGGACTCTCACTTTTATAAGGTGTTTAATTTATTACTAAGATAATGCTAAAATAATTTCCTCTTAAGTGAAGTATTTGGTATTATAAATGGAACAACTGGAAATAGGAAAGTTGTTTCCAAAATATTTACTTCAAGACACCTGCAACTTCTCAAGTAATACAGAGTCAAGAATATGGCTCTGGTATCATAGAAAGCTCTGTAAATGTTTGAATTGAATTCATCACTGGAACCAGGAAAACCACCACAGTGGACAATCAGTCTGTTTAAATACATATGAAACATTAAAAAAAAAAATCCCTTAATATATAAAAATGAAGTCGTTGGCAGATATACTAAGAATAAGCTAGAGCTAATTAAATAAAAAACACTGAAGGCTTGGAAGGGTCTCTGAGATCATATAGCACAATAGAACTCTGCCTGCTTGACTTCTGCATATCTCCACAGATGGAGAATCCACAGCCTCTCTGGGAAATCTGCAGAAATATTTGGCCACCTTTGCAATAAAGCAGGGTTTTCTTGTTTTCAGATGGAATTGCCTGGTTTTTAATTTGCACACATTGCCTCTTGTCCTGTCACTGGCTACTGCTGAGGAGAAGCTGTCTCCCTCTTCTTCATTCCCCCACATTAGCTATTTATATACAGTGATAAGATCCTCCCTGAGTCTTCTTTTCTTGAGCCTGAAGAGTTCCAGCTCTCTCAGCCTCTCCTCTCATGAAAGATGCTCCAGTGCCTTTAATCCCCGTGCTAGACCCATTTCAGAAAGTCCATCTCTTCTTTGATGTTGTCTCATCAGTGCTGAGCAGAGGGGATAATATCTCCCCTGACCTGCTGGCAATGCTCTTCCAAATACAGCCCAGGATATCAATGGGGTATTTTTTTTGCCATGATGGTGCCATAATCAAGAGTAGCCTTGAAATGACATCAGTCAGCTCCCTCTGCAATTGTGGATGCAACCCATCAGGCCCCATCGACTTACAGAGCTCTGTCTTCCATCTAAAGTTGCCTGGGTGCAAAAGTCAAACAGCAGTTACTTCAGTAGCACATGGGTCCCATGCCTTGTATTGATCATCTGTAAGCATGTGTACCCTGGACTTTCTCTGTCTGCTGGCCTCTTCTCTGTGCCCTTTTGCATGAAATGTTGTGCAAATTGCTGCACATCTATTGGCTGCTTTTGTTATCACTGCACAAACTGCTGCATCACCTGGATGTTATATAGTCCTCTTCCTGGCATGGGCTAAAAGGTGCTCGACCCTCCCTGATCAGAGGTCAGCTAGAACAAAGGCTAGACACTACATCAAGGACAGCTGATGGAGTTCATTAGAAGCTGCAAGAGCTACCTTTACTTCAGTCTTAACCAGCAGCAGGAGACACCTTTGGTTTCCTCAGAGGTTTCCCAGAACTGCTCAAATTCCAGAAAAAGTCCTGAGAAGCTCATGAAGATATCAAGACAATCTCAAAGAAGCAAAAAAATGCTGCACAAACACTGAGCATATCAGCTGTGTGCTGGGCCTGGCTCTTCTATACCAACTGAGAACACAAAATGACCATTTCTAGATTTTTACAGTACAGCTGTCTAAAAAAGTTACTTTGATGCTTCACATTAATGGATTTTTGGAATTAATTCAAACATATTTAAAAAATGAAATAATTTTCAGAAATAATAGTATTTATAAAAAATGCATGAAGTTCAGGGAAAATTTCTGCTGCAATTCAGCATTAATTTCCAAACCCTTTAGAATTATATTTTTGAAATATAAATTTCACTTTACTGCATTTAAGAGAGTAAAGGCAGAGTCTGGAAAACTATATGCAGTATGTAATTATAAGTAGTAGAAATTTTAAAGAAAGTATAACAGCATGACAGAATTACTTGTAGACTTCAGAATATTCTTTACATGGGCAGCTGAAGGACCTTAGTTTAATCTTTTCAAAAATAAGTAGAATGGTGATTTGATTACAGAGAAAAAAAACCTTTAAATAGCTCTTTAATGTAAAGCAGACCTTAAAAAAAAGCAGTTGTTGGAGGCTTAAACTGTATCCCAGTGTAAAATAAAAAGCACATTTTGAAATGCAGGATTCACAACACTGGAACAAAGAAATCAAGGACACTTGTGAAGTCTCTGCTGTCGATGTCTTTCTAGTGGAAACTGTACATCTGTGGAAGATATACCTAACTGAAGCACAGGAATACTGAGAAAAATAATAAAATCCTGCATAATCCAGGGAGCCAGGAAGATGGCGTAGTTGTCCACTGTCATTTAAATTTCATGCAATGCTAGGTTACCACCTCATCTTTCTATCTTTTGTTGGTCAGTAATATTGAACCAGGGACTTTTCTGAGTAACATCTACTTACCTTCTGAAGCTTCTGATGTCATTCTGAGCAGTGTTGTAATAGTATCAAGTTGCTGTGGCAGTAACATGCTGCTCTGAATGCCCCAAGTCCACAAGAGGGACATTGGAAAATTATGTATGAATGCAGTGCCCACAGAATGGTCTTGTGTTTCTCATACAGGAATGAGGAAAAGGGAATGAGTAGCTGCTTCTACTGCCCCCACTTCTCCCAGCAACCAGATCTTAAAACAAAGGCTCTTCCTTAGCAAGGTCTCACGTCTAACATAACTTCACTAAAGGTGACAAAATTAAAAGTAGTATACAAAATCACTACTGGTAGAGCAAGGAGAAACACTCGCCTTTTGTAAGAACCACAATGGTGTGAGGACTCCTTGCACTCACAGGAAAACACAACACTGGCTAATGTGTGAGTGGAAGTGGGTACCATGGCAAAAGGAGAAACATAAGAGCAGTATATGCTGTTATAAAAACTAAGTTCACTCAAGACATTGTCACAATAAAGATGACCTTTAAATGAGTTTTGTATATGTCTCAGGTTGGTTGAGGAATCAGATGTAAGTTCACTGTATGGTCTCTGGATATGGCTGGATTATTGTGCAGCTGCTACTCTGCTCTAACCATTACTCTCCTCTTCTACAACCTCAATAAAGATGCACCATGTATGATGAACTATTGAATGAACTGAAAATGCTAAGTAGTTTCTTTTGTATAGATACAGAAGCATGGCAGTAAACGGAAAGCCAATTGCTTCCCTTTAGCTCACAGCTCCGTTCATCCTTTTTTTATTGCTCTGCAAAGGAAACAAGCTATATATGCCTGGAGATCATTATTTGTACTACCTTGTTGCTCATGAAGGTTGCTCTCTTCTCCTGCATAAGCCAGCTATATGCAGAATGAGAAGAGATAACAAAGAAGATGAGAGGAAAAGGTGTCACAGTAAGTGAAGAAAGAATGGGAACTAAGAAGTTTATTCGTGTGAACATAACCAATTCACTTGCTATATGCTAGACTATTAATGTGTTTGTTTAGCCAGAAAATAAATATTTATGCAGTTTCCTCCTATAGCAGCATGAACAAAGTAATCACATATGCATAAGAATTCAATTTTTATTTATCATCGCACTAGTTGTTCTCCATGACTGCACTACTTCAAATTTTTAGTGAGTTTGGAATTTTCTCCTAAGTACAGCAAAAAATAAAGCATGCATCCTGATATGGGATCCTTTAATGCTGTACAGATCTAGTCAAAGAGCTTTCAGTGCTTCATTTCTCTCATTCTGAATGATCACCTTACAGTACATTTCTGTAAACATATCACATTAGTGTACACTGTTTTCTGTAAACTCTTTCGTCACTTGGGATAGCTGGAAAGCATCCAGGGAGACCAACTTGGACAAGAGACATTTCACACACTTCTGTCATCAATTTCCATTGCTGAATTATTTGCATACCACCATTTAAACATGTAAGAACCTAAACTGCTCTTTGACGTGGGAGTAAGATCACAGCCCAGCATGATCACACAGTAGTAATACATCGGATCACCAAGCCACAGAAAATGACATATTTAATATTTCGATAATCATGAGTTAGCTCAAATGAAACCATGTAACTCTATCTACAGTGTATCCATTACACAAAAGCTGTTACCACTTTATTTGAAATAATTCACTGATCCCCTGTCACTCTTGAAACAAATAACCTGCAGTCATCATTTAATGCTGTGATGTGAATTTATGCTTGCGAGCCAATTTCACATATATGTCAAGAAGTGTTTTAAAGCTGGCATAACTTTGAACTATAAATCTGCAATTCAGTTAAACTTTATATTTAGTATAATTTTATATAATTACACTTAGTCTATTTCCATAATAACTATTTTATGTATTTTTACTATGTACTTTGTGATTCAGCTTATTCCTGTGAGGTGAAAGAAATACTGCTACTCAGATGTATTCCTGTTAGGAGGGGTACATTTGTTCAAGTTCCCTCTATCCTGAACACACAGAGGCAGGTGCCTGCTCTGGGACAGGGTCACATCTTTGGCATTTCTTAATAGTTCTAATATTAAACTCTGATCTTGGATGATATAATAAAATCCCACTTAAAGCACTCTGAAAATGAAAATGAACATCTCAGGCCAATTCAAAGAGGGAAGAAATCCACTGCCATGGCTTTTTTTATTTCTATCTCATTTTGTACTGTCGCTTACTAAGTTGTTAGCTCTGATATGAGCCTTCTACACATTTCTTTGAATTTTTGGCAATATCTACAATATGTACCATCAACACTGTTAATTTTCCTCGGTTCCTTTGCTTTAGTGTGTGTTGAGAGGTCTCTAACTTACACAATCATTGTCCTCTCAATTCCTTATTAATCCAAGATGAATTTTCAAAGAAGTTGAACACTTTAAAATGCTCCTGAGGTAAGTGCAAATTAAAACTTTGATTCTATCAAGTACAATGCAAATTGAAAGTTTTTAAAAAAATAATGTTCTCAAAGTGTGGCATCCAAATTGAATAGATACTGTCAAATGCTTTGGAGGTTTTCTTTCCTAATATGCTGCAGTTCCAGTCTGCAAAATGGGTACATGATGACATTTAGGTCTGAACTATATTGAAGAAAAATAATTAGTTAGTTACACACTCAGTATTATGCTTTAATCTTCAAAATATAGTCCATGACAAAACCAGTAATTTCATATAATGTGAAAAAATTGGAGGATCTGCTGAAAGTAGAACAGAGGAACATGACATCTATAATTAAATAAAAAGGAACATTTAATATCCATTAGATGTGCACTGTCCTGTTTATAATTAAAAAGAGCAGAGATCTTCTTACAAACAGTATAGTGTTGTGTAATTAAATGTGCTGGAAATGCAATTGCACATGGAATTTGATTTAAGACTGCAAACTGTGCTACTAACTCTTGGGCGGGGGTGTCCAGCAGAACATCTCACTGGTAGAAAGATAAAGACAGATGCTGAGGCTCTACAGTCTGCTGTTCCTACTGTTTGGCTCAAAGGAACTGTGTACACAGCCAAGATTATAAAACAATCAGCACTCCTGTTTTTATAGATACTGGAGTGAGACAAAAGTTCAATTTTATGTGTGGATAAGAAATCTCCATGATGAATGCATCAATCCCCTAGTTCCCACTGAAAAATGGAAAAGAAAAGAAAAAAAATATTTATGAATTCACTTATCTACTATTTTGTATAACACAGTTATTAACTTTGAATCTTTGCCTCAAGAAATGAAGAAGTTCAAAGTGTGACATCTCAAGCACAGTCATAACTGTTTCTAAAGAAATAATAAACTATGTTTCTGGAGATTCAATACTCCACGGAAAAACACTCTGTAGAACTTAATCTCAGCTTTGAAATTTTCATCTTCAATTTAAGTGAAATTTAGTACTATTTTAATGTAAAAAAACCAAAAAAAGCCCAACAAAACCATACCTTTTGGGCCTACACACCACTACTCATTTTGTTCAATAACTGGTCTTCTGTTATTATTTTTACTATTACTGGAATTACTAAACTGGCCTTTAATAAATCAATGTAGTTGACTTAAGATCAATGATGAGTAACACTAAATCCTTCCACTTCAGAAAATTTAACTGAAATACTATATATCAAGATGCCTAAACAAACCAAGAATTACTGAAAGATCCAACTTCAAAACCACTTACTGGGCACAATTTAGTTCTTAAAAATATTGAAATGCTTGAGTCTGAGTATCTTCTCAAACTGTTAGGAGCAGACTAGATTACAAACTCTCAAAACTGAATTATTTCTTGCAGTATCATGATCATATATATTTGTTATCTGTTCTTTGGAACTACAAAATTCAGTAAGTCAGGGAAAACAAAAACATAACACAGAGAAACTTGTCAGTCATTTACTACATCATATTAAAATTCTGAATAACCAAAGGTTTATTTAATGTCCTGGGCATAATCTGTAACCTCATTTACTGTATCTCTCTTTGTGTGTATATATATATACCTGCTCTGACTCTTGAATAGCAGTATCTACAAACCTGGGATCACTAGTACTGGTTTAATATTTTAGATAATGACCGTAAATGAATATTTTATATATCTTGGATTTTGCAAGGTATTGTCTGTCCCTGCAATACAATGAAAGCTTCAGAGCAATATTAATATTCTTTCACTTAAAATAACAGCAGAAATATGTTGCACAAATGACAATATCTACATCTGTGCTGCCAGTCATTAAAACACTTTAGATGGTTGAAATTGTTAAATCTCGTTCAACTGAAGAGAAACCTCAAATGTCAAAGCTCAGTTTGTTGTCAGCATGCTTCATACTCAGCTGCTACCTTTCCATTTTTTATTAGTGCTTAGAACGAATTCACACATCAAGGTCAGTTAGCACACTCACCAGTTGTTCACTGTTTACTCACCCTTTGGCCTTCTTTGCCAGGTGGACCTTGGGGACCTTCCAGCCCTGGCAAACCCTGAAAATACAAACATTAAACAAATATAACATTCAGTGTTATTTTCATCCTCTATTATTCTATAGAAGTAAGACTAAGCCAAAGAACCAGATGTCAAGATGAAGCATGTATTTCTAATAATAAAAATAGTTTATTCATAATGACTTCTTTCAGGATAATGTTCTATTCAGGTGTGAGGGGAAAAAAGCAAACAGTAATTATTAATTGCATTCCCCTATATAAAGGCTGAATTATTTGGAAAAGAAGAGTTAATCCAGCACCACATAAGCATAGTTAGAGTTAACTATGGCATTATATGAAAAGTGATTTATCTTAAGTTAGGATGTCATAAGAAAAAAGAATAACTTATTTTAAATGAATGGCAACTTACTCTACAACTCAGATTCAAATATAGGCATAGAAGGGGGAGGGGAAGGGAAGGAAGGGGAGGGAAATGGGACTAAATATAGCAGAAGGCCTTATGCTCGCTGTGTTGTAAGAACCAGCCCTGTGCAGCTTCCTCTGTGTGCCTGGCTCGGCTTTTCCAAACCCTTCAGAGCCACTTCTCCCTCCCTCTCCCCTGACCAGGCACAGGAGCTTTGGGTGTTTTGGATATATCCTCGACTGCGAGCCTTCTTTCTGAAGGCTGATGCAGGGATCTTTACAGTCACAGACACCATCACAAACTGTTTCATATGCTTAGGGGCTTTAATTTTATATCTCATTAATGTATGATATAATCACAAAGCCTTCAAATAACAGCTCTGTACTAAGAACAGTGCCCTACTCCCTTTACTTTATGAGTCACATTAGAATACAATTTAAGCAAAAAATACTTCAAGGAAGCTATCCAATTTCCGTTATTGCAACAAGAAATATGAAATCAGTTTTTATGTAATCAGCAAAGAGCACTAGAATAGTTCTACTTTGTATAATTAAAGTCTTGAATATAATATTGCATATTCTTACAGGGTATAACAAAATTAAAGAACTTAAATTTAGTTTTTTAAGAGTTTGAAATATAAAAATGTTAAATTATCAACCATTTAAATTACTCAGACTCAGGTATTGCTTCAGATTGAGTTTTATCCTTGGTGAAATTCTGAACTTATTTAGAATCAGTTACACATCTATTGACCCAATAAGGGTAAACTGTGGCCTGCTGAGAATCATGTTTTTGAAAAGTGTCCAGATTTCCAGAAATGAATTCAGAAAGTTCATTTATGATCTCCAATTCCAAAGATAAACTTGAGAAGGTAAGTGGGCATGCCAAAACTGCTAGCTCATATGTCTTCAAGTGATGTTTTAAGTTCATTAGCATGAAGTCTGACTTCAATCTTAAATAGAAGTATTCAGTCCAAGAGTTTTTCTATTTCTGTAATTTCTTTACTTTCAAACATTAGACCCAGAAGAGTACCTCAGTCAGTATTTCACTATGGGATATTTCTCCTTTCCCTGCAGTTTATAATGTAAACAAGGTAAGATTTAGGGTCTTTTACAAAACAGATGCAACCCATTTCCATATTTCCCCAAAAGTTTATGGAACTAGAATATGCATGACAGTGTTGTATCCATCAAATAAATTATAGTAAGTTAATTACAGTGCAGTTATGCAGCTTATACATGCACAAGCCCATAAAGCAGCTTGTCAATATGACCTCTGTAAACTTTCTCTACCTCTTCCAGACAGAGAATACTGTCTGTCCAACTGTTAGCAATATTCTACCTTTGTAGGGAAATTCTGGGAATTCAGGAAGAGGTGGAATTCTGTTTGTTAATATTTCATTTCTAGTGACAACTTTATGCAGGGGAATGAGATGTAATGCCTGCTTTATGGAGGAGGAAATGCTTAGCCTCACATTTTTTACAATAAGCCTCCAAGGGAACAAGAACTACAGAAGAATGCAACTGCACAATAATGATAATTAATAGCCAACATTTTTGTCCAAGTCCTACTTTTATTCTTTTTCTTCTTTCTACAATATTATTGTCAAGAAAAAGGAACCAGATAAGGAGGTTTATCTTCGAGGAAAGGGAGGAGAGCAGCTTACAATTAGTAACTAGGCAGGGAGGACTACCCTGTACAAGGAGCCACATCCTGACATTGAAACTGAGGTAAAAGTTCACACTAGCTTCAGTGGGATCTTCAGTTTAAAAACTGATAGGACAACATGGGCCATGTTAACTACCATGGCTGTAAAACTGCAATAACTTGGCAACAGTAATGATTTAGCAATATTATTCCTGTTCAGCATTCACTGAATGAGATCCTGGAAAAAGAGCTGAAGAAACCTGCAGGAGGAATAAAAGAGAAAACTTCTCTACAGTGAAATCTGTGTAATGGGAAGAATAAAACATCCTTTGTTCAACTCCTATAAAACTTGGCAATGAATGTAATAGTTTAGCACAGAAAATAAGTATGGATTGGTAGGAAGGCAGATCAAAGGATATACTTAGGTCCTATTCCTACTTAACTTCTGGAGATCTCTCTCTTTAGAGATCAAAGGTCAGATTCTTGACTCACTGAAATCACGGATGGCACAGTGGATAGACAAACCCCTCCAAAATAGCCCACCACCTCAGACAGAAAGGGACAGAATAATGACAATAAATACATGTGGCCTCACAGGATATGCCGTGGATTGTGTTGAAAACATTGATGTCAGAAGGCCTATTTTACATGTACCTTCTCTCCAGGTAAACAACATCCAAAACAATTAAAATGATTCACTATGTGTCACCCTGAAAGTCTTGCACTGGCAGAAGGATGGGTATGGTGATGAGGAAAAGGAGGTAGAGCAATAGCACAAGGCAGAGAGATCTAAGAGAAGCCTATTCCTATGGTATCCGACTGTCAGGAAAACAATGCATCCTTACAGATGGCCTAACATGCACAGGATTTTCCTGAATCTGCCAGGATCTCCCTTCTACCTCTTTCATGGAGAAGTGAACTAAAATAACATATATAGCTTTCGGGGCCTGTCTGGTCCATGACAGGTACAAGCCCCAAACTGGTCTAGAAACACCTAGTGGTAATAGGTCACTTTTGGTAATAGTTCACTTAGTGGTAATAGGCAATAGGTCACTTTTTAATCATTTGAATATGTGAGCTTTTGTTATGATAAAACTTGCTACTTTAAAAAGACCCATCTGTAATTGACATGTTTTGGCTAAGCAATTTGTAAAAAATATGTCTATGAATAGAAAGATATAGCTCTTCTGAAACAAAATCAACACTTAAACCTTTTCACAAGCAAATTGGTGGGCAATTTCCACTGCAGGGGCTTGACCTAGGTCTTCAACACACAGTTTTCACCCGGATAAAGAAAAACTGTCACACTGTATATGAACTATATATACAATGTGTCAAGTAGCACAGAATCACACAAATCAACAGTCAGGTAAAAAGTGACCACGGATTTCTAAATTTCTGACATAAGATCTCAGTAAAGAGCCGGCTCCTCACTGACTTGAAGAGAATTCCCCAGCCACCCAAATACTGCTCATGGGATGGACGGCACTGCTGTGAGTGCACTCATGCAAGAATGTCCCAGCATCACAGACAGGATGCATCAAGGTGCAGATCATTACATCTTAAATTTGTCTACTTATCTGGAGGTATTAGCGGGTGACAAGTTCTAGTGCAGGTCATGATTGTCAATGCGATTCTTCTAAGGATATTTTCCTCTTTGGACTATTTGTACCATATTGAAGGGAAATGAGTGGCTTCCTGTCATGGAAGAATGGCCTACTGCCCTCAGCAATCAAAGAAGCTGAAATATAAATACCTTCCCTGCAGTTAAGATGGCTACAGCATTGGTTTTCCGGACATCTTCAAGCCAGTTTACTTGTTGCAACTTTCCTGCTGCCATACCTTGAAGCCCAAACAGGAGGGTGGGTGAGCAAGATAGTGATCTTAAAATATGACTATGATGGTTTCCTCTTCTTGTCCACAAGAATGCCCATCACTACCCACATGGAAACCCACAGAGCCTGCAGACACACCTCATTGTTACAAAATTTTGCTAGAATGAGAAAAATGGCACAGGAAAATCACAGATTTCTTCTTGTATTATGGTTTAGTGAGGGAAATTAGACTATCAATTATCTCAAATGCCTCTATCTTCAGCATTTCCAAACATGACCTGGTCTTATGCACATCCTTACTTAAGTAAGTCAAGATGGCAAGCTGAAAGATTTGTACCCCATGTTTGGCCTCTTATTGCTACTGTTTTTTCATACTGTTTTGTTCAGGAGTGCAAAGTGGAATAGGCCATGATTTTGCTTTCAAAACCACTGCAAATCCATTTATTTTTGTGGGAAAGAAGCTGGCATTTATGAGAAGTATTTTAGCATGCCAGAAAACGTGATCAGCTATATTTTCATGATAATTTATTACTGAAGCAAACAGAAAATATGTTCCTCACTGATCTCATTATTGCTTGGGTTTGCTCATTTCTGTAGCTGTTTCTGGTGACTTAACTTGAAATCTACTTTGCTTCAGAGACAGTAATTTCAAAAGGGAGACTGGAAGAGTAATTTCACACAAGTTCACACTTTATGAGACTAGTACTTTTAATAGATATGGGTCTATTTCCTCAACAACAAAAAAAAGTGCCATTTAAAATCATGAGGAGCAATTTGAAATGATTCTTTATAGTGATGTCTACTGCATATGGGACTGTTCTCAAATGATTCTTTTAATGAAGGACATATAAATCACATTCATGCCAATTTAGCAGACTGCAAATTTTTGTAAAACAAATTTTCTATGATGCTGACATCAATCTTCACTTGCGCCTTCAGTATCAGTATTACTGAATAAAGAAGATAAAACACAGACTGAAACTGCTAAAACATCTTCTATTTCACTAAAAGGGTAATCTTAATAGGATCTATTTCCATACTTAAAAAGCATTTGTTAAAGAAAAGAATATTTGCAAGCTATACTGTGAGAGCTAAAGATCTCTCATGCAAAATAACTGAATAGTTCAGTATTTTCACAAAATGAATACGTCTCCATTAAAAAAGCTCAAGCAGAAAACATTCAGATTTTTCTTGGAGGGATGTATATATGAGAAGAAGAGGTTTAGAATAAAAATAGAATTTTCTGTCTATACTTTATTTCACTATAATTGCTCTCCTTTATGTCATTACATGAAAAGAGAGGATAGTATTAGTTGAGATGCTTACTAATGGGATATGTGTGCTCGCTTTTTAAGTAATACAAGTTATTCAGGTGACTTATTTTTTTCCACTGAGAGACATGAAAGGAATAAAGTGAAGAAGTCAAGACAACCAAAAATTGGCACATGACTTTTCAGGAAGAATCACCCAAAATACTGCTGTCCATTACAACAGCAAGAACACTGGGATATCCAAATGTCTCTTCTTCAGAATTCTGTATACATGCCAAACAATGACACTATGACTTAAGTACTGCATCAAATTAATTTCTGAAACTCCTAGGCAGCACTGCCAAAAGTGAATTTTAGATTTACAGGAATAACTGCTCAAGCTCTGAGAGGAAAGCTGCGTAATCTGTTGCTGATGTTTGTTTAGGAAGGGGAGAGCCAAAAGCGACAGCAGAGCTTGCCTGGGCCTGAATCTGCAGCTTCCTCCTGCAGCCACCTCCGCGCCACACTTGTGCACCAGCTTCCTTCGGCTCGAGTTCACCAGACCCAGGAGCCAACATTCCAACTATCTGTTTAGTAAGCAAGTCTTGGGGACTTCTGTCTGTGACTGACTTAAGCCTCGGCTTCTGCGTAAACACTTGGTGCCATCTGGATGACTATTTTATAACTCCTGAAAGGGATAGGTTCACAGGAACGGACGGACGGACGCTCGTTTTCCTCAGGAACTAAAAGCAGCGTATCAAGTGTCAAGAGGAATAGTTATCATATATTTTACAAGGGATGGCTGCTCTACCTTCCCTCACCTGTCACTCCTCTGACACGGCATGCACAGGCTTAAGCTGGGGATACCAGAGCGGGCAAGCTGTGAAGCCAGCTGTGCCCCTGCAGAAAACAGTCCCCAGCTTCTGCCACTAAATTCCACATTTTGACAAAACAGCACAACCAAGCAATATAATTCCTCCTGTTTATTCTCTGAAGGGTCCTCAGCCACAGTACAATTTATGAAGGAACTTAAAATTCTAAAGACTAAACATATACCTGCATAAAGTAGGCATAATTAGGGAGAGAAGTTCAAAATATATTTCCAGCATGCATTATAACACTCTTGAAAAATACTAAAGAAAAGAGACGTCTAGAACTTGCAGAGCAATTTAGAATGAACATACCAGAGAAATTAAAGACTGCATAAAGAAAAGATGAGAAGCAATCATGACTTTGGACTACTCCCATAAAACTAGCACCATAACTATGGAGACAAAATAAATACATATATCTTGACTTGTGCAGTGTTAACCAACTCCATGGAAACACAGAAAAACTGTACATCCTTAATAAAAGTGCATAAATGTGCACATATATGTCAAAGTTAATAATCTGAGCCACTAAAATCTGGTTGTATGAATAATGCATGAAACAAATGAATATACTTAAAACTACTGAAATTACTAATTTTATAAGGATTCTACATAAAGCCTATACATTTCCATTTCAAACTCACAGAATCATTTTTGCATCTTAAAAAAGCAATGGTATATTTTCCCCTGTTTTACAGTTTGATGTACACTCATCTACCTGATAGCTGTTACTGCCGTTAGGTGTTTATGAAATCTGCCATACATGCTGCCTCTGACTTTCCCTCATTGCTTACAGAGTCTATAATGGCTATATCTGTCAGTTGAATCCTTTTAAAAACACAGCTTTTTCCTTCAAGTACCAGTAACTTCATTATCTTGTGCATTTTTTTCATGTTGGAGGGCAGAGTACACTTACTGTGCTTCTCAGCAGCATGGGATGCCTGAACACTTTTAGACACAAGGTCACTGACACTTCTTAGATTTTCGCAGGTACTGGTAACACAGACAAATTAAAAAAACACAAGACTTTGTGCTACTTATTGCAGTAGGTTGAAAGACCACCAACCAGCTGTTTGGGAATAACTGCAGTGAGGCAGTTTCAGCCTTTTGCCACCTTCAGGCTCCCCATGCAAAGGGCAGGTCCACGGTGCAGGTCTGTGTGTGGGGAGAACGCTCTGTCACTGCACAACACTGTTGATGCTCCAGTTTATACTGAGACCAGCATATTTAGCAGACTTTTGCCAGCTTATTCCACTGGTGTATGATTTCTATTGAAATACATAGGAATGGAAGAGCTTCACAGGGCAGCAAAGCCCTGTAATGTTATCATTTCCCACCTGTCTCAACATGCAATTGCACTGGGGCAGAAGGTCAATGACCCAGGGCCAGTCATCCAGCTTGAGCAAAACCAAGTCCCTTTCAAATATTCCATCCCTCCCTGTCCAAATGCATTTTGGACTTAACTTTAACAGTGTGTCATTATTTTCACTCCTCTTCCATCTCCTGAATTATTAAAAATAAATAATTTTTTTGCACATAAAAAAAAAGACAAGAAAAATGACTATAAGTAGAGGATAAATTTATGACATTATGCATGAGTTCCAAATGAACGGAACATTTTAAAACTCTGCTTTAACAGGTTCATAACTGAAACACCGAGGTCACATTTGAACTGTAACAGCATGAATGGTCCTAACATAGTAAGTTCTCATTCAGTGACACATGAACCTTGATATTATCTGGCCTACTACTTATTCACAGCAAGATACAACATCATCTTTTTATGATTATATATCCAAAAAATCATGGCCACAGAGAAGTCACACAAATAAAACAACTCTGAAGACAGGATTTTCCCTAAGCCACCACCATTCATGTAATTCATTTTCTTTTAGCTCTTGCCAACAGAAACGCATTACTATTTACAGTGCTGGAGAGAGAAAGCCTTCCTGCTGTGCCATATATTACAGCAGTGCTATAATCTGTCTTCAAACTGCTAAACCAATTCACACTCACTCTAGTCTCTTCTCTCAGTCAGTCACCACAGAAAAAAATGTTTCAGTACACTAGCTAGTAACATCCCTTTGAAAACTTGTGTCTGCTTTCTTAAAATTTAAATATTTCCTTTTTTAAAGTGCGAAGAAAGCCATCAGTGGATGCACCAACGCAGAGACATCTGTCCCTGCCTGAGTTAACTGAACTGAAATATTTGCACAGCATTTTATAACCAAAGAAATGTAATTCTTTGACAGTCCATTTTATGAACGTGAATCACTTGAGGTACAGAAGAAGTTTGGTCAATTTGAAAGCAGCTTCTGATTTTCAGTATCATACTGCTAACCTTGGAGTATGACTCTTAGGAAAGCTAAGTGTCTACAACTGTAATTGAAAAGAATGGATGCTGTCTCCAAGAATCTATCCATCTACTGCAGTAGCAATCCTAGAATCAAGGTTTACTAAAAATATTTCAGTGTTAACTCTTTCAACACACATTTTGACTGGATAGTTAAGAACCAAAGGACATAATTGTCCCTGTTTATCTCTAGCAAGACACAAACTGTAGCAAACAGATAATTGAAGTTGCGACACAGTACTAATTTATTTCCAGAAAATCAAGATAATGGAGATTTAGATTTCCTAATTCAAAAACAAGTACCATGAAACATGGCAACTTAATTTTGGAACCTTAGAGTAGGATTTATTTTTATGGTTACATCCTTCAATCTTTGTCAGTTCTGAAGGAGATCCTTGTTGCTATGGTTTTGGAAATGAAAAGAGTGAAAAGACAATGTATAATCATTTACAGTATGAATGATAGTTCTTATGAAGCTTCTTAGGATTACAGGGATAATATGAATAGTGTAGTAGTTCATAACACTGCATCTGGGGGAAGTGTTATTCATGCTGTGGAACTACAGCCTGGGAATTTGGGAGCTTTTGTCTTTGTTTTCATTTTTGCCACACTCTGTTTGCACCATTCTCAATGGTTTTTACCCAAATGTATTGCCCTTAATGTAAGGCCTCATTTAAGTCTGTGAGCAAAATCACTTGGATTCAGACAGAATTTATTACACTTATGAAGCAAAATTTGCCCTGGAGAGTTGGAAACATTTCTCTTAAGGCTTCATATATGCTTGGTGCACAGATCACTGCAAGGAAATTCAAAACATCTTCCACCATCTCTATGGCACTATCTAGCCAGAATATAACTAACATGCAGGTCAATTCTCTTTTCTTGTGCACAGGTATGTACCAGATCCCCACAAAGAAACTGTTAAACACATACTCGAGAAGTCTGTCCTTGATACTTGAAAGACAGCTAATCATCATGTCTGACCTCACAAATTCTTTTTTACTGCTAAATTACAGTAAAGGAAATAAATGAATCAACAACAAATATCAAGCTGGACAGGCTGGCAAGCAGAGGAGATGAAATTACCTGAAAGCCAGGGGAACATATCTATCTATACATGTGTGTATGTGTGTTTTTGCATGTGTGACTGTGAGTGAGCAGGTGTGCACCGGCAACTGGAGTGTGGCTGTGGGCTGTGAGCCTCAGGAGGGTTGAATGTCCAGGTGCCAGTAACTGGAGAAACCAAAAGCAGGGGCATCTACCTTAGGCTGTGTGTCAGCTCAGCTACCAGAGGGATGCACATGTGTATACATATGTATTTCCCAGTACCTGACCATCATCATGATCAGCCAGAGAGGGTAACAGGATGAGGCTGATTGTGCTGTTTGTGCTTGTGGGAGTGCTGAGTGTGTCCATCTGTGCCGTCCTGTATGGCCAAACCTGTCTATATGTGTTGTATGCGTGTTTGTGTCCCCACTGGTAATGCATACTCAGCCCTGCTGTCAGTTGGACCTGAGGACAAGGAGCTGCAGTAGCCTCACATCTATCTGGCTGTTGGATGTGTCCCTACATTCTTAACTGTCTGAAAATAGGGTCCTGTGTGTCAAATTTGAGCATATGCATGCTATATATAGAATACTGTATCATACATAGGGCATTGCACTCATAAGTAATTAATAAAATAACCTGACAACAGAATATTGACAATAACTCTAGAAGCATTAACTAGTTTTGTATATTTTTACTGAAAAATGTTTTTTACTAAAAACAACAGGAGAATTCTTTCACTTTAACCAGCCTATACTATCTACACACAGAACAAAACCCCCCAATATTCATGTTTAGCATTTGGTGGGAAACTGGATGTTTTAAATATGTTTATCTTACTTGTAAATTCCCTTCTCCCTGCTTCACAAATCATATAGAAAATGCAGAGGCATTCTAAAGAGAGTGACTTGGTTCTTAAGTTTAGTAATGAAAGTATTTACATTGCAAATAAGCTAAAACCAGCAACATTCTTAGTCATTTTCTTTCATCTGTTTTTGTCTTATGTGTACTTACACTCAAGGCAGCTGGTCCTGGAGGTCCTGCATCTCCCTGTTTAAAACAGTAGAGTAAGTAAATCAGCAATTTCTTTAGTTATACATATTTAACCTCTAGGCATTTCAGAGGATATGCACCACTGCAGAAGTAAATTCAGTGTAATCATCAAACATTCTCTGATTATGAAATATGTAAGTAAAGCAATATTACTTTACAGTAATAGTATAAATGTACACAGTTCACCACAGGTTAAATGAAAAAAAAAAAAAAAAGGCAAGCCTCTGCATAAATGAATCACATCTTCAAGAAAAGCAATCCTTCAAACCCCTTGCATATGTTAAATTACAAGCTGCCGTTTACATGCACAAGGTGGCCATTGAAGTCAGTGTGACAGCTCACATATGTAAAGACATCTGACTGTGTAAAATGTTAACAGAATTAGGTTGCTGAGGTACAAATCAGGCTGTGAGACCTTCACATTCACTTCACAGAAAGCAATTCAGAACATCGAATTTAGGCTCCTGCTCTGAATTCCTTTCAAAATTTATTGTAATAAAGAGCACTTGTCTTTCATATTTACAGTTAGATTGTACTCATATTCTTCAACCCTTAAGCTACACAAATGGCAGCAGTGGGTGTTTGTCACACTTACTTACAAGCAATGTGCTCAATATTGAAGAAATAACATACATGCTCACATATGCATAAAAATTTACAGATAGAAAAATACCTTTTCTCCTTTAGGACCAGCCACACCAGGAATACCAGGGTCACCTTTTAGTCCCTGGGCAAAGAAGAAAAATGCATATTTGTTGTTATCTGTGGATAGTGTTGGACAAAATCCTGTAGAGCTGTGAATGACTATATACTAACCAACTAAGCCTTAAAACATTATTATGAGTACTACTATTTCATAACTCTTTATTTTCATTATTTTGTGAACACACGAACATCTACTGAAGACTGCATGTGCCTTGAACACATAATTAAGCACACGAAGCCAAACTATCTACTTGATTATGCCCCATATGGCAAGTAACGTGTAGAAATGCAAAGTTCCTATGCAGTCCCAGAAGGTCTGTGTCTTGTGTGGCTTACAAAATGGAATACTAGAGAAAGTACTAGTACATTCACTTAATCTCTGCTAAAATTGGAAAGAAGTGGACAGATATCTGTGGATTCTATGGTTCAGGTAGCAATGCTGAGCTGGTGGGCAACAGCAGCATACAGATCAGAGCTGCTGCACATTCTCCAACACTGTGATATCTACCAATGTTTGAAAAGAGAAATAATCAAGTCCTTCCATCCTACCTCCCCTTCTTAGTTCTTTGTTAGAGAAGAAGATAATACCACCTAGTCTTAAACTGCAATTTCACAGTTGCAGAATCATACAATGGTTTGGCTGGGAAGGGACCTTTAAAAAGTCATCCAGTCCAATTCCCCTGCAATGAGCAGAGACATCTTCAACTAGTTTAGGTTGCTTAGAGCCCTGTCCAAGTTGACCTTGAGTGTTTCCAGGGACAAGGCATCCACAACCTCTCTGGGAAACAGTGTTTCACCATCCAGTCATAAAAAATTTCCTCCTTCTATTTAGTCTGAACCTACCCTCTACAATATCTACAATACAGCTCTTCCACTAACATGTCTCACCAGAAGCACACTCACCCCCCCCCCCAAATATTTTAGTACCCAGCATATAATCTTTCTTGTCTTCTCTTTGCTGCAAAACACATGGAAAAGTGAGAGGTTTTGAAATACACCCAGCAAATTCAAACCGTTCTGCAGTGAGGAATGAACTTAATTGCAAGGCTGGACCAACCTGCCAGGATCTCCTTTTTGTTTAAACCAAGAGATTTGTGTCGTGCCTTCCCTCTGATCACTGCTTTACATATTAACTCAGAGACAGCTCTACAGGTTCAAAGATTTTACTTAGAAACGAAATGGTCATAATGCAGACAATACAGGACCAAATAATAATGAGATATTCCACAAGTAGACCACTATCATTATTATTGTGGAGGTTAAATAGGACGAGGACAGAAAAAAAATAATCTGAATCTGAATTAGGGTTTACTAACTTAAGTTCTTCCCAGCCCCCTTTTGCTCTTGCAAACTCTCCTCCTCAGTTTGCAATAATTGGAAAGATAGAGACAACTGGCATGAAAATGATAAGTAACATCTGTGCCTTGGTGGGTACAGAAACATTAAATCAGTGAGTGTTCTAAATACTGCATATTTGTGCAACTTCACTTCCTGCTAAAATTACATTAATTCACCATCTGGAAGGAACATAATTTAGAACTATATGAGCATTTAAGTACCCACTTTGGATTAAATTTGTGGTTGTTGTAAATACCCCTGATTTAGCTTTGATTTGTCCTTTATTAGGCTTGCCAAATATGTAATAGTTAAATCAGAAGTAGTTTTGCTGTTTGAACTTAAAAATGTAATAGGCAGATGGATTCAAAAACCAAGCCAAAAATTTGCTTTCTTTTTACAATCTGCATATTTATGACATAGTTTTAATATTGTTTCCATTTACTACATTTTACTTTTCACCTCCTTCTGAAAGACGGCACACAACTCCATACTCTAAAGAGCCATTTTATGTATTTTTCAGGTATACAGAGTGTCTGGATTTGGTTCAAAATTTGTATTAGCAAATCAGTAGTGGAACAATAGGTCTGAGTTAAGAATCAGCTCTTAGGTTGCATATTGACAGAAAAGAAAAGATAAGGGTAAAAAAAAAAAAAAAAAAATCTGGAACACACAGATGGCCATACATCCGTGAATATATCTACTGAATAGGAAAGACAAGTAAAGATGAGAGATACTGAAACTAAGCCATGCCATGTCAAACTATAACCTTGTTTTTTTCCTAATTGGTGTGTTTAAAGCTTTTAGCAGCGTTCCCAGAAGTGTACCTCGGTGAGGTATGCAGTTGGACAACTACTGCAGAGATGATGACCACAGAAGTTGACCTCACGTAAAAAAGGACAAGGGGAAACTACGTATTTGACAACAAGCCTTACAGTGCTTGAAGCAGGGTTTTTGAGTACTCAAGAAAGGTTTTTATAAAAAAGTTTTTATTTTAATATACTTGAATTAGTTTCCTTTGCTGTTTAAATCCCCAAGGGAAAAAAAAAAAAAAGTCATATCAAAAAAAGAGACTGCTTAAAAGGTTATCCCATGAGGAGTATTCCTAGTTCCTTTACACATTATATATGTCCTAAAAATATTATCATCTTAAAAAGTTCCAGATATGGAATGCTTGCAAAAACACATCTGGTACTGCACCATGCCTATTCTTCCCTAGAGCCACCCTTTTAAAGCTGAAGTTTAGCTGTTGCTGACTGTGTCTGAAATGACATAAGATGCAAGAATTCCTGAGCAAAGGCAAACTGTCGGCCCTTCCACCACAGTACAGTACAATATCCCACCTCTGGCAGAGACCAGAACAGGATGTGTTGGTAAAATAGATGTGGTTCTCTAAACAGGTATCATGTGGATGATTTTAGATTGCTTTAATTTAGAAAATCTTATTTTCTGCAATATTTTAGGATAACAAGGTCAGTTTTGAAAACATCAAACTCATTTCTATCAATCTAAGGACTCTATTGCCAGATTTGCCAGAAATTCATGAACTGAGTAAAAAATCCAGCAGCTTTCATAACAGAGGGTAAATGAATTATTGAATTCTATCCCAATCTAATTCAATTTTTTGGGAGCAATATAATAATACACATTTGTGAGTTCATAAACAGCCTCCAGCTGGTACTTTTTCTCCTTTTTAAGGTCTACAGCTTGGTCTTTTTACAGGTCAGAATAAACTTATGTTATGGTTCCTTGGTGGATGCCAAAATGTAAAGTAAGTGTTAGGATATGCATGTACACAGCCAAACTCAAGGCTAACAAGAAAACAACATGAGAAATGGTACAAATGAGAAATGTTACTTAGATATAAGAAGACAGGTATTACTGTAAAACAATTGATGACCAACAGAGAAATTACTGGAATAAGTATAATTATTGTGATAAGGGTGTGAAGTCAGTAAAACTTGGACCAATGGGAGAAAGGTTACACTAGAGGCAGGCTTTTTGTTTTGAAGGGGATGGCAACGGTGTTTCTTCTGGTAGAAGGAATTTAAAGCAGAAGTTACCATATTGGTACACACTATTTTGAACAAATATTTAACCAGACTTTTCTTTGATGCTTCTTTAATGGACCCTTAGCCAGCCTACAAAATCAACTGGATTAGGAGACAAAAACAATTAAAACATAGTAACTGTGCTTTAAAGCTCTAAAAATGACCATGGTTTCACAAAGTCTTCAAAGGATGTGATTTTGTTAATGGTGTCCCGACACTACTGACATAAAGGTAACAGTTTTTCTATTTGCATTTTTCTTTTAAACCAGGGACGAACTCATATACTGTTTGCTGTTCTCTGGAGTTCCATGATGAAGTAAAAGTAACTTTACTAAGTGATGTGATAGATAAGTTCCTTACCAAGTCTGAGAACAATTTATTCATTCAAAAGAGTGCCAGGTAAAATCAAAACCAGAAAACAAAACAGTTTTTCACTTCCTATGTTTTCAGTCATTTGGATAAGATCAGAATAGTCAAAGATTTTGTGAGAAAAGAGAACCAAACAACATTCTCTCCCAAGCCAATTATTTTGTGTCAAGATGATGATCTGCACTGGTACTACTACCATCACTAGCTGTGTTGGGTTTGTGTGTGGTTGGGTTTGGCTGAGCGGCTAAAGGGGTGGCTTCTCTAAGAGGCTTTTAGAAGGTCCCCCAGCCCCAAAGTTCAATCTGCGTCTGGCCAAAGGAGAGTAAATCAGCACCATAACTGCTGAGTAAGCCCTCTCTGTTCTTTGTCTTGACCCTTGAACCTTTTATTATATTTTCTCCTTCCCATCCCACCAGAAGGGTGAAGGAGTGAGCAAGAGAGCGGCTGCATGGTGCTTTGCTGTTGGATGGGTGGGCCCAAACCAAGACACTAGCAAAAAGGACAGAAGATGAAGAGAACAGAGGATTCACAGCTTGATGTTTGTGCTGGGAAATCACATCCCATATGGCTTTACTGTCTCAGGAGCTACCCTATAAAGGAATCTTAGTCCCTAGGAGTATCATCTAACCTGCCCAACAAATGACAGCAAATACACACCTTCTGTGAGTATTCCCATATAACCTGCAGGGGTTATATTAAAAGGGAAACGTGTGCTGCTCCTCAAACAGGATGGGGAAGGCATCCTGTAATTTGAAGGAGTCTTCTTCTGTAAATTAGATTTTCTTGCAGACTGGTCTGTTGCTATTAACCTTGATACTGTGGTGGTGTTCAGCTGGGTTTAAAAGCCACACAAGGGATTTGTAAGGGTTTAATGAGCAGACACCTCTCTGGCTGAGACCAACTAGCTGGCAATCCCTTTGATAAAACATCTGGAGCTCAAATAAGGGGATTTGTATGACAGGCCAGGGCAGTTTTAGGAAGACCTTCAGCAGTAGACTGAAAATGAGCTGATCTGGGAGCAAACAGCGGCCTCAGGAAAGCTAAGGTAAGGAGAGGAAGCTTACTGGGAAACTCTTACAGAGCTGCCAGAGTTTTCTAAGGCTTACACTGGCTGGCAGCAGACAACTGGACTGAAGGGTTTACATGTGGACTAGAGACCAGAGGGACCAAGGGCATCAAAAGCCAGGGTTCTGTTTAACAGGTTGTTGAAGACAAACTACGGAGATGAAGAGACATATCAGTCACCACACAGACCTCACCAGCAGTCTTAGAAAATAGGGCCCACTGCCTTTTCTCAGCTGTCACCAGTTACTTAGCCACAGCTGGGAAGTATCTGAGAAGTACATTAACCTCTCACCCCCAAACAAAATGTTTACCATAATAACAGACATGAATTTGATCAGAGAAATCTAAAAAAGAGTACCAAAATGAATGGTTAACTTTGCATAAAATTACCAATAAGGAAACTCTTTCTAGATTTCAGGAACATTAGGAAAATTGTTAAGTGTTCCTTCCAAGTAAAACATGCCTTTTGTGCCCTAATGCTTTACTTCATGAATTCTGATTAAATATGCTCTAGCAGGTTTGAGGCCTGAGAAAACTGTATCATACACTGAAAATGGTCTCGGGGGGAGAGAGGGCAGAAGGCAGTGCTTATACATCTTCACAGAAAAGAGTTGAAACATGTAAAATGCACTGGCAGATGATGACAGGTGCTCTTCCCAATGAAAAAAACCCACAAAGATCAGTTGGACCCAACCAGAGTTCCATCTCAGACCTCAATCAGAGGATTCCAGCAGCTCCTGCATTAGCCACGTGTCACTGAAAGTGCACCTGTTTGTGCAGCATATGCTTTGCTACATGCATGTGGCAATGGAAAATGATCTAAGATAGGAATAAACTTTTGAGGGAAAAAGGTTTTTCACTCTAAAAGCTATCTATTTGGAAAAACATCAGTCATTATTTACCATTTCCTGGCCTGCATTAGAGTAACCTGGTCAATCTCAACATCAGGTTAAAATCTCTTAGAACAACACATACTGTCTAAAGTACTGGAAATACAGTAAACAATCCAACGCACTAACCAGCAAGGTGAATGCAAATTATTATAGATCAAAGACGCAATCTCTATCAAGTAGTAAAAATTGGAAATACACCAATGAGTAAGACAACAGAACTACCCTTCCTCCACAGCACAGCCTGAAAACCTAAATTAAAACAAACAGCTTCAGTGTTGTCTGTATAACATTGAGCTCTATACATTTGGATAACTTTTCTAATCCAGCAAAGTATTTTCAGAGCTCCAAACAGAATACTATTCAGTTTATGTCTCATGTATTTTTACATATTGCCATTGTTCTTTTCTCATTAGTGTAATTCAGCAACTTCAAATTGCTACACTACTAGACTTCCCTGGATCCTGAGCCTACTATGTCCTCCTACTTTTGTTCCTAACAGAATCCTCAAACTCTAGATATAATTAAATATCATTATCAACTTCATACTTTCAAGCAATGTGATTCTTCCCTTCCTATCCAAGTATTTCCTTACAATGCTAATACTGAGAGTGTAAGATTAGACAGACAGCCCATAAGGGTGTCAAGGTAAATGACTGTTGCTACCATATCAAGACAGTAGATCTCTTAAAAAATGTTCATACTTCTGTTCACCTTTTCCCACAAGCATAAAAATAAGAAAGTCTGATATTTTTTCCTGTCTTTCCACTGAAAACCTGGGATTATTTTAATTTTTCACTGAACTTCAGAGGGCCATCCTTTGACATCAGATATGTGAAGAAAACCAACATTTTACATAGGTAGGAAAGTTTTTAGAAAGTCATTTAGGGTTTCACCTTCCCCAGTAGGAGAAAAAAAGTAATTAGTGGATCATTTGGTTTAATGTTGTAGAGATTATATATGAGATTTTAATTTCAGATTTTTTTTTTTACACTTTTAAAAAAAATAATTTACAAGAAACACTATTCTTCCTCTAGCCATGCATGACACATGCTGATAGATATAAAGCTTTCTGATTTCACTTTTGTTGAAGGATTTAATTTATGTCCACAAAACATTAGTTGGTAATATCCCATGATATTCACTTCCTACCTACACCATCGATCAAGAAAATGACATGATTCCAAAAAGAGTCTAAAAGTTTCTAAGATAAAGATTTTCTTTCCATTTCATTTCAACTGACAAGTGTATGAATATAAATCTTACTCCACAGATAGTTTCATGGATATTTGTATTGCAAATTTGTCTTTATTCCATATGGGATACAAACATGATAGAGGACAAACTGTATGTACCAGGATTTCTTTCAGATAGTGTGTCTATGAAGCTCCACTTGTCACAGTGATATAAATGATGGATTAAGATCAAGTGGCTAAAAAAGTCTCAAGGGGAAAAGAAGAGATATTACTCAAGTAAACTGGCTCTTCATATTAGGATTGGACTTGATGATCTTAAAGGTCTTCTCCAACTATAGCGATTCTGTGATTCATATTATACAGATAAATACCTGCTTACAGATGTAATGTGAACACATACCACAGGAAGACTACGTTAGTAATATATTAAGTTATTTATAACTGCTCTTTAAGAAGCTAAAAACAATGGCAACCACATTACTAGTATTTATAGTAAGTATTCATGTTATCAGATGGATTTTGAATAATGTCTGAGACTGGGACATGGCATTGTAGATCTTGGCTCAGATTCCTGGAGTGATAAACTGGAGATGTGCAGAGCAATTAAATGTATTCATAGCTCCTGCATCCAAACCTGGTTCTCAATGAGATTAACTGACCCAGTTAGCACAACCAGTGCAGGCTATGGGAATTAAACTTTTTAGGTATCTCTTGATCATTACAGAAAACCTAGTTGCCAAATCATGTCTGGTTTTCCCTCTGTCACGCTACTTCATTCTAACAAGAACTTCTTGTACAGCTAAGAAAACACAAGCGGTAACAGAAAGCAAAACTGTTCTGTGACACCTACTTTCCCAATTTTGATTAAAATAAATTCAAATATGTTTCTGCCATTTGTGCATGATAAAATGTTCAGTCATCATTTTCAAGTTCTTCACTAGTGGCTACAGAGACCCTCACTCCCCCAGGCAGAGAAAACAGCTGCCAGCAGCCGATACCACTAGCTTTAAGTGATTTTAGGCTTTCTTTATATGTCACTGCAGATTACACCCATGTAAACAGATTAACTTGATTATTTCAGAAATATCAAATGTTACATTTCTCTATGTGGAATTTGTTTGAGAGACATTGATAGCAACCAAAAGTCAATGATACACAGGCCTTTAAATTTTAACTTAATGATCGGCATCTCTGTGCACAGTGACAAGAGAATCCAAAGCATTTTATCTATAAGTGTTGTTAAAAAGGAATTATGTGTGGATTCAAACAAATTGTTATTGCCTTGTGCAATTTTGCTTCCAAGATGTTTTAATGACAGTTCCCATGGTGATAATCTACCATTTCTCAACACGTTACAACAGTTCGGTAAATATTTCGAAATATGAAGGTTGGATGCTTCACACTTTCACAGTGCCACTATGTCAAATATGTTCTAGAGTTCACCAGACACTTGGTATACCTTACTCTTCCTAAAAGGTTTATGGAACAAGATCCCATGTAGTAAAGGAGATCGTGTAAGACCAACACAGAAATGTCCTCAGAGCTATGGAAAGAAACACAGATGTGTTTTTTCCATGCTGTCAGCATATGTGTATGCATGACAGAAGTATATGGTTCACCTTTACAGACAGGCAGGCTACAAGAGAATATCTCTTTGAATACCTAAATGAAGTTTCAGCTCAGTACACAGTATACGTGTTCCTATGGAGGATATCCAGAATTAGAAAAAAATAGCCTGATTTATCTAGCATTATTTTTAAGAACCTAAAATGGGAAGAATATTTTTATATTTACAGTATGCATAGAGAGACAGATGACATAAAAAGTGACATAATTTTACTTTAATTTACTTTAATCTTTTACTGCATTTTCAGTAGACCCAGCTAGACTTTCTTAACATTTTTTGTGTCGAATGCTGACCCTTTTACTCTTTTGGTAATGTTGCTTAGTAAAGCTTTGCTGAATGTTTTTCCCAAATCCTGCACCTAGATTCCAGTCCTAATGCCTGTCATTCTCCACAGAATTTGGTGAGTCAGGTTCATATCCATCTGTGATATGCCCTCTGCCTTCAACTGCAATGCTTTGCAGCTGGAGAGTCAACAGTATCCTGCACTAAAACCTAAACCCAGGTTGACCCCCAGTTAGGTCAAGGAAGAGACAAGAGGGGAAGGCAGCGGATAAAGAAAACAGCTGGTTTGATTTTATTTATTTTTAAATTTGGCTGTTCAAATCATGCTGGCTGGCCATTTTATTATTGCACTGAAAAAAAATATCTGATTTTCTGCCCTCTCATCTTGGTTTACTATATATATAAT
>JANHGN010015652.1:148006-182357 GCA_024605025.1 Megaceryle maxima
TTACCAACCTTACCCCCCATCATGATGGCAAAAAAAAAAAAAAAAAAAAAAATAAAAAAAAAAAAAAATTAAACCAGATAAATCTATGCATTTATTGTGAAAGCTGGAACAACACTAGACAGTTATAAGAATTTAACACTGCTTATTTTAGTATGTTTAAACTAAAGTCCTCTTTGTTCTATGGATTAAGTCATTGGTTGATACAGTAACATCTTTTAAACTGATAGTGAAAGAAAAACAATTGGAGCCCCAAACTTAGTTCACTTAAACTTTTAGAAAAAACTGCAGAAGTGACATTTTACTTTTCACCACAGTGGTACACTGGATATTTAATACTGCTTTCAGAATCTTTCAACTAGTATCACACTGCTAAAATATTGCAACAGCTACAAAGGCACAATCATGTATTTGACATATCTCCATATCCAAATTTATTTCTAGAAGATTTAAAAATAATTCCAATTTGTGGAGATGGTTCTCTTCTGTCATTTATCTGCTTTCATCCTTTAAGAGAAAAAGATCTCAGTATGTGCAGATTTGCTTCAGAAGTGGTAGCATTCTGTAAATTCCTCGATGTATAGATGGAAATCTAAGGTAAAAGAAGCTTGTCACAATTTGTTATGCAGCATCTACAACATACACTTAAAAACTTAGAGCCTAAGCCAAAAGACAACCCTCCTCTCACCCTTCTTTATCATTTGCCTTGATGTTAGATGAGTAGCATGTGTTGGAGACCATGCCTTTTTCTTCTACAACAGGCAGACAGTAACTTTAAAACTTCGGTAGGCAGTTCTAGGCACATAGACATGTGGTTGGTCAATGCAGAGAAGAACTAAAACTCCATTCCTTATGATTTACAAGATATTTAGATTTAAGATGTTTGTCAGTTTCTCAGACAAAATGACAAAAAGCCCCCCCTGTTAATGAGCATCAGACCTCTGCCGAGTCCCGAGAGCTATGGGCTTTCTGCCAGGTATGCCATTTTACTATGAACATATTCCGATTTTTTAATGGAGTAAATGATTTGTCCTCGCCGCGCCTGTCATGTGGAATGTCCATGTCCTCTGCAAAGCCAGAATTCAAACCAAACAGAGGTCCAATTTTTACAATTTATTCTCATGAGAACTGAGCCAAGTCACGCTTGTCTCTGCCTTTATGGAACACACTATACTGCCTAATTAACAGCTTCAAATCTAGCCAATTTGCAGAATCACTGAAGCCACTCTGCAGTATAGGGGATGCTGTTAATAACCAACATTGTGGCTTACTTCATAGATTAACAGAAAAGAGAGAAAAATGTGTTAATGCCACTTTTTATCTAATGTTCCTGCCAGCTTATATTCACATGAAACAATTAAAGACTATTTATTGCAAAAACAGGATGACAAAGCTAAGTGCCATGCCTTGTTTATTAGTTAACTAAAACTAATCCAATATAACACTGAACTATCTGCATTTCTTTGGACACACTCTGCTTTCAATTACACCAATGGAACAAGCTGATGGGGTTGCTCTGGTATAACTGCTGGGAGGCATTAGATCTGTTGTGTGCAATAGCGGACACAGTGAATTCAGTGGTAACGTTCATTAATTAGAGCCAGGGCTTCACTCATGGCCTCTGCAAGCTTAAAGTACCAGCTGTCAACTCACCTGTCCACTTTAAGGCTGCCTCATTTTCCTTACATGATATTTTCTCCTTATTATGAAGGCAAAGTGATATATTTATAAATAGAATACCTTCATACCAAAAAAATGACCAAAAAAGGTAAAGTTCTTTTTTCAGCACTGACCTGTTAATGATACTAATCAGAAATTCCTGATATCCTTTGTTCCAAGCATTTTAAAGTACCATTGTTAATAATAGCTGAAATACCTTTCAAAGTACATGAGCTATACAGTATCACTAACCCAGTATGGATACCTTATAATTTTTACACTCTGAAACTCTGTGATTTTACCCTACATATCTTTAAGATATTTAAGGATTGTTGTTTTTTAAAATGCTTTTCTGTATTTTGCTACAGCTCTGTCTCAGCAGAATTCCCTATGTGAATTTTCTTTTCTTGTGATCATTTCTCCACAGCTTCTTTTAAAATGAAGCCAGCTCATAGTAATGGTTATTGATTTTTCCTAAAGAAGTTATGAATTTAAAAAAATCAGCATCTTCAGTTAAAAAAAAAACCAAAACCAACCAAACAACAAAAACAACCCTATGGCTCTTTCTGGTTTTGCTGATAGATGTCTGGAGAACTGGGGTTATGAAGGGCACCATGTCAATAACATTCTTATTGACTGGCTGTAACCCTTTTGCTGAATGTGGGATAGCTTCAGGAAAGTGGCAGCACTCGGGGTCAAGCACCTCAGGACTGCTGATACACTCTACCATTTAAAAGGAGTGGTAATCAAGGCAGACTTATGATCTTGTCTCAGTTCAGACTGGGAAAAACTATGCAAGGAAACTGAAGAGCGACACAAGAATCTTACTTCCAAATAGGCTGTAATCCTGAACCACATAAGACTATTACCTAAGAAGGATCAGAAAGAACAAAACATCACAGAAACAAACTTACGTTTCTAGTAAACTCAAATCAACAGAGATGACTATCTGTAAGGGTGTCACTATGATGACTGTGCCTTCCCAAACCCACCTACTTAGGATATGCTGAGACAGCAAGAAAGCTGGTGATCACAAAGCTTCATAGGCATCAGGAATTAATGGACCTCAGTAGATACATTTACAAGAAACTGTGACCAAAACACTTCCTATTCCAAATTGTGCCATCACAGTCTTGTGAAAAAGCCCCAGACAACAGTTGTCATTCCTGACCAACCCAAATAACATGCCAGGAGAAAGATCTTTCCTTACTGCTTCTCTTACATAAACTGAGAAATACTGAAGACATTAATACTGGAGAACTACCACTTAGTGTCACACATCGTGTTTCCAAGCAAACTTTAAGCATTTCTAAGCCAGGGAGCCTATATAAAGGCAAACTACCATCTCATCCATGTCCAAAATCTCAGGCTCAGAATGATCTGAAGCAAGGCCAGCCCATGGCTCCAAAACTGAACTAATGAATCACCCTTTCCTGTCAGGAGGAATGAGGCAGCCGTCCATTTTTATTCTTCATAGTAAAACCTTAAAATGCAAAATGTCCTCAGTCAATCAGAACAGCGATCAAAAAAAGTCAAGTTCAATAAATGTTATAGTGTAGTGCTCTCCAAATGGAGAAATGAAATGCATAAATAACAAGTAAAGAATAATCCCTGTAGCACTACTGAAGAAAAGGATCTGGGGATAATCATGGATCACATAGTGAGCAGAAGTCTGTAACACAAAGCTATTTTTAAAAGGCTCCATTCTCCATTTGCCAAAAGCAAATTGAAAAAATCCAATTATTCTGGTTTACTTGCCATGGATGAGAACAATGAAAAACAGTGTCTAGTTCAGGGCATCCCATTTTTCATCGAACTTTGTCAACTTTTAGATAGCTGCTCTTCTCCAAACCAGAATGATAGAAAGCTTGACATAATAAGTTAGGAGGAAAGAGTGAACATAGGACATGTTGATGAATCTCAAATATGGGAAAGAATGCTACAAAGGTGATGCTAAGTTTTCCCATAGTAATAATACAAATGATGGGTTTCATTTGTAGCCAAAAGGATTTAGGTTTGGAGGGGGCAATCTGGGTTAAAAAAGCAGAGAATTACTGTAACAATCTGTGTAAGAATGGAGTGAAATTGCATTAAATTTAAATTTTGCTTGAAAACGCTCTAGATAGATGTAATGACACTTCATCATGTGGATGTGGACATATAAACGTATTCTCAGGAGTTAGCAACTGGCAGGGGGGTTGGACTTAATGATCTTTGAAGGTCCCTTCCAGCCCCTAACATTCTGTGATTCTGTGACTGCGTTCACATTCAATTAAGACATGTAGTTCAGGCATACTTCTACATTCTTCATGAAAGCTAAACTCTCACATTGCAATATCCTCATTTCTAAAATAGCCTACCAATTCGATGGCATCCTGGCAGGCAATAAAGTGTCCTCAGTTACTACTTTATTAATTTTTTTTCTTCCACAGGCTACAGAACTATGATATACTTGAGAACTAAGCCTTCAGAAAGCTGGGATTCTATTCTTTCACAGGTAGAAAATGCCACAGCAAGGCTATCAGCAACAGCTCATCGAAAACAAAAGAGAACAATCCTCTGATCAGTTAGTGTGTTCTTTACAGATCTCTGAATATCACCTTGATCTTCTCTTTCATTTAACCCTATCTTGTGGAAATCCAAACCACTGCCTATCAGTCCCCGATGCTGACATGAGTAGTTAAGATCATTAATGAAATACTAAAAGGCATTAAATAATACTGTGATAAGCAGAAAAAAAATATGTAGAGTAGTACATAACATACACTTGTCATCTAAGTGATCTGTTAGGCTAAAAGAAACATAAAGATACAACTTTGTCCTTTAGGGTGATGGGTGATAGCCAGCACAAGAAATAAAAGCACTGAGATTTTGGATAACTCCCGCTTGCTACAATTTATACAAGACTAACCACAATTTAGCTTTGCTATTCGATAATAAATGTCTCAAACAAATGTACTCACTCTTTTTGCCACAAGAAATTTAGGCACTGTGGCTTGCTAACTTTGCTCTATATACTATCCTGTCATGGTTCATCCTGACATCACCGTTTCACTTATTTTATTTTTTCCCCTCCTCAAACCTCTCAATATCAAGGAGGAAAAACAAACAAAATCATTCAAAACTCCACTCTTTTTCATAATTATTTGATCATACATTTCCAGACATAACTTGAAAGAAAAATTCTTAATACATGATTAAAGTTTTACTCATAAAAGTAAGAAAAATCATCCAACTTAAAGCATGAGCTATCTGAAAGCAGTTTCAGTCTCCTACATAATATGTATTCTTAACATCCACTCAAATATGTTAATACTCTCTTCAGAGAGAGTACAATCAGGTAAAATGTCTTTATGAGGAAAAGTCACTAAGCTTTTCTGTGGTGATTTTCATTTGCAAATGCTACTTGGTATTTACGTGCAGATGCTTCAGTGGATGTAAATAGCCTTCTAAAATAACTCAAAGCTTCCCCAAAAAATCAATATGAAGTTTATTTCAAGAATTTGCATCTACATAAAGAAATCATGGAACGTATTTTAAAGCCTGTAAAAAACCCACCATGAATAGTAATGGATATTCTATTCTTTACTCGTTCCATCTGTCTGAGTTCTACAATACATTCTATACATGAAGTATCCCTTCGGCTTAAAAATTGGTATATTACACATCATTTACCGTGCTATATCTTTCCTCATAATCCAAAAGCAAAAGGCCTTCCAAACTATAAAGAATCATGAATTCAGTCAGACAACTCATATAGGCAACTTTCCATGAAAAGTCTATAAAGGGCACATTTGGTCCAGTTTTCCCTTCTTTCTACAGTGTCTCTGGCTAATCTCATCTGCAAATGTAAATTCATCAATCCTTTCTATGAGTCATCATATACACTTCTACTCCTTACTTGCCTTCTGTCCAAGTGAACATCTTAACTTTCTAGTACCTTCTTGTTGATATCTAACTATCTGAATTATTTTTTTTCTTTTTTTTTTTTTTAACCCTCCCCCCCCCCCAAAAAAGCTTCCTCTTTTCTCACTGAAAAAACACCAATGCTATTGGTAACCAAGAGCTGGAATAGTCTTGATGTGGGTGTCTCAGATACAAACCACATCTAGACCATAAGTGGAACCTTTTCTAGCTATCTACAGAGCTACTGCTTTCATCTGGACTTGATCACACTATTTTCACAAATACTTCCTCATCCTGCCCTCACCTGCCCATTAGAAATGTCATCGCTAAAATTCTATTCATCATTTATATCCTTCTTCGCTGGTTCTCATGCACGCCTACTTAAGTAATGGGAAATCTTAGTACTAAACTCAGCGCACTGCTCAGCACTGCAAGGCTTACACGAAGTCATACCATTTATCCCCATTCAATAACCTCTCCCTTCATCCCAATTCTCAGCACAAAAACTACACAATCATTGAAGCACTGTCTTTCATATTATTTATTTTTTAATTAACCAAGTCTGGCTGTTCTGTAGGTATCCATCTTCTGTCTTAAATCTTGTATTTTAATTATAATATCTTTGGGATGAGATAAGTGGTCTGCTCTTTGTAGTGTGCCTAACAAAAAGGAATCATAATACAAGTTTTGACTTGCACAAATATTTGAGCTTTTACAGAATTTTGCTCTTACATTACTCACAAACAAAGCTAATAGTTGAATTTGGCTCTCAGTTGCTAGTGCCAGACTCCACAAAATTTTAAATTTAAGTATCTTGTGTATCTGTCAATAGATTTAAACCTAAAGAGAAAAAGCTGTCTCACTTAATGAGCATGTTACTTTTCCTTTATAAAGTAAATACTACAAATTGATTTGACTTTCAGCTACAAATGTTTAAAATTCTATCTGTCTTTTCTGTCTTTTAGTGGGGAGGTTTCTGTTTATACTGGATGACTGTTAGTGTTGAATGAAGATTTTTCTGTAGGAGGAATAAACTAGTTTCTTTTCAAGGCTGGTCTCCCAAGGCAACAATCTGTTCTTGTCAGCAGTTGACAAATAGTATTGCTTTCACAGAACGTAGTATTTTTTAGACACACATGCTTTCATGGTTTTGGCAGGCTATTGCTATTGTTATTTAGACTCTAAAAGATGTTCTGCAGATGGTTAAAGCAACACCAAGTGTTTGTGTAAGCTGAGGGACTGCGATGTCTTTTCTGCAAAGGCTGCACTTCTAGCTTTATTTCTGTCACATGACAACCAAAATAACGTCATTTTCTGTACTTGCGACTATTAACCATGTTCATCAGGCCCACACAGACAGTAGTATCTGGGATAGAAGTGCTGTGATATAACCTAGTAAACAGAGGGGGTTTTTTTGGTCAAAACAGTTCTCTGATTTATTTACTAGCCATCACACAAAACAGTTGCAATAGCAGTGCATGAAGACACTGGAGATAGGAAGAAGCAGGTGGAAAGGAGGAGATGGGGGAGGAAGACTGCTTTTATCATTGACAGTATTACCTTAACAAACATATCCTACTGCTCAGTGGAGATAAAGAAAGAAGTGCTTTGGGGACTTAAATACACTGAAACATATTTTTCAGCAGTAACATTCACATCTGTCTTTGCAGGTTGCGTAAAGCTTCCCCTGCTCGCAAGCACACACTGAGTTTTATTTTTGGTATATACATGAACAAAGGTTCTGTCATCTCCTGTTCTACAGTGACCAATGGGAGTAGCTGTTTTGTTGTTTATTCTTTCATCACAATGTTCATGTATTCTGATCCTTATTCTAACTGCAAACGACTCTCACTCAAAACTGCAACTGCTCATTCAGGGAGCCCATTGACTTAAACACATGCATTTCATTTGTAAATTTACTTCTTCATATTCATGCCTATTCTATAAAAAAAAAAAACACATAAAAGATTTTTTTAAAGTCTCACAATATGAAGCTAAACTAGAAAAACTACAAGGCTGCATAAGCATATATGCAATTTCTGCTAAATGATGTTTTCTACTATTGCAGCAGCAATAGTGGTTTATTAAATCATCCTATTGCTTCTTTTCATTAGATACCTGATAGTATTCTTTTTCATAAAGAATAATCCTCTGCAACAGTGCATACAATAATCTCACTGATAGTAGCAGCTGCAGTATACTGATGGCCTCCTTGTTGTGGAGCCCCGCCAGCTCAGTCTTACAGTGTATCTTTGCTCAGCAACTCCAAGAACTGCCTCCCATTTGAAAGAAAGGAGACACACATGTCACGAGCTCTATTCAGTTCGCTATGTTAAAGTAATACATTGCACCTGCCAGCAAGGATTCCGTTCTGCTTACTTTCTATTGCTGTAACGCCTTCTTACTTCAGAGCCTCCTTTTTGGCTTAAAGTTCTTGGTAAAGAAAGCTTTCCTTTAATAACTGCACTGCTGTAGATCAAAAGAATTAAGTCAGAAGTGATTTATTTTAGAAATCTATTACTTGGTAGGTTACTAAACATTTTCATGATTGTATTTTCTTTCCTAGATGGGTGTGACTTATTCTAGTACGCACATAAATATGTATGTAAACATACAAGTGTATTAGTGTAAATGTGCACTCTGAACTGGAAATTAAGGAAATACACTCACTCAAAGTTATCACCAGATCTGGGACTGTGAAAAATATCCCCCTTAGACTCCACTGTCAGAAAATACTGAGAATTACAGACAGATGAAACTACTTCAGTTGTTAGTCCTAGCTAACTGTAAGACCAGATGAATGATACTACCCAAAGTTACCCAGAACCCCTAAGATCTGTAAGGAGCTGAAATACTTATGTTATGGTACATTGTACCTATAATGCTTCTCACAGCACTTCAAGCCAACTCCTTCCTCAAAGATATTATGCAAAGGTATTAGTGAAATGCAGACAGCTTTTGGAAAGATAAAACAGGGAATGAGAATGGGAAAATATGTATATGGGTGTCTGCACAACAGGAAAGGTAAGTTATAAGCCAGAAAAAAAGGGATGAGAGAAGGCAGAGATAATAAAAAAACAGTAACAAAAATAGCAGCACACACACAAAAAAATACAACTAAAAAAACGGTGATGAGAAAATAAGTTTAAACAGAAATGACTGCATGTTAAACTGCAGTCAGACCTGCTTCTCTGAGACTATCTTGTGGGAACAGCCATATGATGGGCTATTTCCAGGCCTCTCTCTAACCCCACTGAGGTCACATTTAGTTTGCAAATTAATTATCTTCTGGCATTTCTTATCTCTTGACTCAGCAATCATATTTTTAAAATTCAGTCTGTTCAGATTAATAAATGGTAAACAACAAAAATCATCTGTCATAATGAATCATAAGGTCTTTCACCAAAGATCATTTGTGGAGTCAGAAAAGATAAGATTTTAATTCACAGCAACAAGCTTTATCAATTGAGCTAAAAGACTGAGTAGCTGCAGCAGAGGATGACCCTTCTCTTCTGGGGAGCCAAAAACACAGGCTGAGCATGGGACACTTTCCACTCATTACAGAATACAAATAATTCACTTGCCAAGCTAATGAAAAGCAAGGAAACCAGAAATTCTGTATTCTACTTCTGACTCTGTGAAGAAGTAAGATTCATTACTTACAGACAACGTCCAGACCACACACCTTCTGGAAGGGAGTGCAGACAAATGGAAGAGCTAGGAAATCTTGTTTTTCTGCCCCCATGAGTGCTGATGTACCCCACTTTGGCTTCTGAATCACTCTCTTATCCATCTCTCTCAGAGATACATATACAAACACTATCCATTCTTTTTGTTTTCCCCAAATAGCCCACTCAAGGTCCATACCCATCTCTACCCTCTCTTCTGCACGCAGGTGCCATGACCCAACATTCACCCCACTGGTGCTACACAACGCTCAGAATTGTTAAATGGAAACTGAGACCTCAACATGTCTAGGTAGAGAGAGGATTATGCTGTGCTCTCTACCACTGCCAGTGGATACTTCGTTGCTCGTCCAGAATATTGTCTCAGATACTAAATGTGCAGCACTCCTTATAGATAAAAACTGTTACATAAATTTTAAATTAATTGTCAAAGGTTTACAGCCTTAACTGTTTTCAAACTGGTACATCTTTTCTAGGCATCTATAGCAGTAAAGGTACCCAGTCATCCATCTCTAGACATGTCTTAACAGAAATGTCCAAGATGGAACACAAGTAGCTGTGACTGGAGGCAGTACATCTAGATGATCTGGCACTCTGCTCACACTAGTAAACCTTACATCTCAACAGAATGCCCACTAAAGAACCTGCAATGCTTCTGATACCCCAGATAGCTCGTTCAGAACAGGCTTGGCTGTTCTCTGCAGAGCACTGTGTGTGCTTTCTTGCCTAGAAATCCACATCTGGGCCTACCATGCAAGAAGCTTCCGATGTTGTGAGAGCAATTGGAATTGGAGAGCTTTGTGGACTCAAGTAAACTCTATTCAACATGTGCAAAGAGCCATTTTTGGAGCTTAAGATTACTTAAATCTTGGCGGAGAGAAGTCAGACTGAAAAAGACACCTTTCTAATGCCAAAAATATGCACTTGTCAAATGTTATGTTTCTAATCCTTGGCAGAAACAGCTTGAGAGTTCACACCAGCATTAAGGTATTGGCAAAGTCATTTCTCCACCTATCTTGTTATCAGCAAGACATGAGTTGTTTACACTCAAACCACATAAAAACATTTTGAGGTACATAACTAAATCTGGTTATGAAATCAAATTATACAGGGCAAAATAAATGAGGATGAACTGTGACAAACTCAGTACAGGCATGATGAGATGCAATGACATGAAAAAACAAGGACAAATGAAGTTTTGTGTAGTTATACTTAAAATGTCGAAGACGGTAAAAATTTTATGTCCCATATATAGCCATAACATATGTCCCATATATAGCTTCCTGTGATTCTCAGCCTTGAAAAGAGAAGGCTCAGGGGAGAGCTAATAGAGACCTTCCAGTACCTGAAGGGAGCTTACAAAAAGACTGGAGAGGGCCTGTTCACAAAGGCCTGTAGTGAAGGGACAAGGGGCAATGGTTTTAAATTAGAAAGGAGTGGATTTAGATTGGATGTTAGAAAGAAGTTCTTTACTATGAGGGTGGTGGAGCACTGGAACAGGTTGCCCAGGGAGGTGGCTGAGGCCCTATCCCTGGAAACATTCAAGGTGAGGCTTGACAAAGGTCTGAGCAACCTGCTCTAGTTGAGGATGTCCCTGCTTTCAGCAGGGGGGTTGGATTAGATGACCTCTAGAGGTCCCTTCCAACCCAGACATTTCTATGATTCTGTGATTCCTAAATGCAACAACTGGTAATGGTCAGTTCAAACAGAACAAGAGTGAGATCCTGAGGCCACACTTAAAGCTAAAGAGAGGGTAAAAAAGGAAGTTCCTTGTGAGGAGATATTAGGAAGTTACAGAGAATGAAACAAAAAATTTCATTGTGGTATTATATACACTGAAGTTCTTGCCTCTACTGTCCTTAAATACTGCAAAAAGTCAAATCCATCCAGAGGTAGCTAGTAAGGATGATCAAATACAGAACAGTTTTAATAGTACTAGGTACTAAGTAAGCTGGTATTCTTCATTTAGGAAGAGACAGCTCAGGAATGCATGATAGATGCTTATTGATACTTCATTTGTACTGAAAAGGAGAACAGGAATCTTCCAGAAGAAGAAGCAGGGGACACCAAATTAAATTAAGAGGAAGCAGGTTACAAATAAACAAAATGAAGTGGTTCTTCAAACAGCATAACTCCTCACCACAGGATATTGCAGATGCTCAAAGTTTACATGAATTGAAGGGAAAACTGCACTCACTAATGGGAGAGAAGTCCACTGAAGGCTACTAAATTCACTGAAAACACATCTGGCTGAGATCACAGTCTCAAATAATTGGAAGCTGGAAGAATACATGGGGAGAAGCACTGTACTTACGTACTTTGTCTTTATGCTTTTCCCTGGGCACTACTTCTGGCAATCATTAGAAGCAGGATGCTGAGCCTGATGAATCTTTAATCTGACCAAATGGGTGTGTGTAAGTAAATTAAACAGTGATACAGCTTAGGACCTGGAACTTAGTCATCTACATCATTAAATGGATAGACCCCAGCTGTGAAGGTCTCTTGCAGACATTTCACTAAGTCTAATTAGCATTTCCCCATATAATTCCCAGGCACAGTTCAAAAGTTAACATAGGCTCGGGACTATTCCCAACAGGTAGTTTTGATTAAGCCTGTTTCAAAGGGCAAGACAGTTAAGCAGTATGAAGATGGCCAGATCAAACCAAATACCACAGAACTACAGTATAAGCCCTGATAATGTTTAGCTTACTAAGATAAATGCCAATGTGCTTACTTTTATTATAGGTAAAGGCTTCCTGTAGAATTAACAATATGCTTTTACTCTTCCTCTAGAATATGTGTTTAGTGGTGTCTGTCTCTCTTTGTGATCGTATATGAACTGCTTGGTAATTAAAAAAAAAGTTGCTGTCAAATAAAAACACTTGAATGCCTATTCATTGAGATGGCTGTCTTGTAAACAACATTTAACCTCATATGACTTTGTGAAAAAAATCCCACAGTGTTATCCACAATGTCAGAGCAGAACAACCATACAAGCAAAGCAAAGCAAAACATTCCCTCCAACCCCAAAATTAAAAGGTGCAAATAGGTGACTAAACAGTTGCAGATGAGAAAAACTCTAATACTTCCCTATACAGAATGAGGAGGTATGTATGAAAAATCTCAATTCACATTTACACCTGGTTGTTAAAGCACCCAGTCTCGACTGCATGAAATAGGATTTCAAGGACTTCAGAAAATCTACCCCCTGCCCCAATAAAGTATCTATACTGATGGTTAGCAAAGGTTAGAAGCCACATCGTCAGCCCAGTGGCAGTGACTCCACCACCACCCATCCAAACTAGGAAATTGGACCTTTAGTCTGTAATGCTAAATGCCTGTTCTTCTATTATTCCAAAATACATTTGGACAAACAGGTCTGTATACAGAGTGACCACAGTTACATCAAGATTTGCAGCTTACTGAATTTATGCTTCTAATCTTTTGTTCAGACTGAAGCATTTCTAGGAGAATCTACAGCTGACAAATAGAAGCACAGAAGGGTTTACTATCTGGTTTCTCTTAATTATAATATTTTAGTATTTTAAATTATAGACCTTTGAGGGTCATGACTGTCTTCTATCCATCAGTAATGGCTTCTATTTTTCCGAGCAGGTTGGAAGCTTTCCCAGTACTTGAGCTGTCTTATGTGGACTGGTTTAATCACTGTGATTTATGGTACAGACTTCAAAATATTAGAAAGACTAAATAACAACTAACTTCAACTAACATCTTAGAAAGCTGATTCCTTCTTCATTTACTTAGGTTTATTTAAGAAAAGCATATTAAAGACTGTGAAATAAAAGACTACAACTGGGGATGCACAGGAAGTTTATAGCCTTGTGTGTTCCAAATGAATAGAAGATAGACAGAGAAGTATTTTATTAGGTGTGATAGGATGAAGCAGAAAATGTTGAACCTCCAGGAAATCATTTTGACACTAAGATCTATTAGGATTTTTCTTCTAAAGGAAATAGAGGAAGCCCTATTTCCTGGGATAAATCAAATTGTACTTCACAAAATAGTAAATATATACAAAGAACATCCTGCATTTAGAAAAAAAGTGAAGCAGATGACAATTTTTTCTACATTTAGGCTGGACAAGCCCCAGACTCACTCTCTCCTCACATGTATACACAGGCAAAAGCAGAATCAAAACATACAAAAAGTAGAGATAAGAAAATGAAACTTTGGAAATAGTGAATGAATGACTATCATTATGATTTCACCCTGTTTTTCCCTTAGTTAAATACATGCAACTCTTTTATTGATATCATTTTTACTGAGAAATATCAAAGAATTACAGAAAAATAGTTACTATACTAAATATCAAGTGTTTACAAGTGCATATCACAGCACATACACTGCTACATAGCTCAACTCCAAGGACATCCAGTTTTAAAATCCTCTATTTCAAGTGTGAGATGCGAGGGGAATATGCTTTATAAAGGAAAGCAACCAGCCAAGGAAAACTGCATTGAAGAGTCCCTCTCCAGAGCACAGCCATCCTCCCACAACTTCTAAGATATCAACTATTACTGTGATTTAGTCTATATAATAGCATACTTACTTGAGTTAAAGCAGAAACAGGGATTTTATACTAGAATTTTGAAGCAGCTAAGCAAAGCAAGGAATTTAGTTTTTCCAGCTTTGTCAAATCACTATTACCTACCAGTCATGTTTGCTCAGCTATAATTAACATGTAAATGTGTTGGCTTTTCTATTGCCACTATTCCAAATAAAATATAGGTTTCTTCCACATGTGCTGCCAAATCTTAATGAAATTTATATGGTGCTCATGTTCTGTGTGTCCAACAAAACTGAATTCTCAGTGTCCTAGCTCAATTACAGAAAGAACTGAATCTGTGAAGGATACTACAGCAAAGCAAAGAAAGCTAACAAAATGACAGAAAGATGGGGGACCTGGGTAAAGAGGTCAACTGCTGCACTTCACTTTCTTCAGCAAATTAAGAAGCTACAAATTACAGTACAGAAGATGACTACTGGAGAAGTAAGGGGTTACCTGAGAGATGGACAAAAACATTTATAATGAGGTACTGAGAGTTTTGAAATTTATTTTATTTTTTTAACTTGCCAGTGACAATAGATAACTAGATAACTTATCTCCTCCCCAACAGCTGCATTTAAGGAACTCAAACCAATTGGTGCTTGAGGTAAGATTCTGCCCTTGGTTTCTGTTTGGCAGATTTTGGTTTTCTCCATTTAGGGTAAACCAACAGTCATTAAATGATGCACCAGATTTTCTGACATAGCTTTAAGCATATGTTTTAAGAATACCTGGTGCTTCTAACTTTATTGTTAGAACAGACTTTGTGGATCTTTGTGTTATCAGGGTTTCCACTGGCTTTAAAATCTGCTATTTTGGGAGTTGTGCTTTTTGTTCCAACTGGAGGCTTGTGACATGCTTGAAGCAGGACCACTTATGACTTCACTGAACTGCAATTTGTATATGGCTCAAGTTCTTGTTGGTGCATTACACAGAAATTTTCTGCATGTCATCTTCTGTATCAACCCGGTCCATATTTTACTCCCTTTTTATCATTCTGTATTCATAGTATTTCCCAGAGGTATCAAAACCAGGATCAGAGATCTCCTAGAACTCTGTCTCAGAAATGCCACCTACAAGCTGATCTGAAAGGCAAGTTTTAGGTTATGTGTCACTAGTTTCAGTGTATGACTCTCCTTTGTACTCTGAACTGTAAAAGACTGATACCCATTTCCTTTTTCAGAAAGGACTTGCTTTCCATCAGGACACTGGAAGAAAGCAGTAAAAAAAAAAGAAAAAAGGAGAAAACAGCAATATGTAGGAGGCTGTAAAAATGAAACAATCAAAACTGTATTTAGAAGATTCAGGGACAGAACTTCAATCAAGGGAATTGCCACAGTTCAGGTGAACAATGCTGTGATCAGACAACTCAGCAGCTGCATGGCAATTTTCATACTAATAGATTCTAAGATTCTCCTTTTTTTGGTACTCAACAAATTCTGAAGACACCTCTAGATTTTATTTATGTTGGACAATTTATTTGTATTGGAAAATAACTGTTTCAGATGGTTTCAGGAAACCTAAGCTAAAAACATCCCAGAGAATGCATACACACCCATCATCCAAGCAACCACGTACAATGCTACCCAATCACTCCCCAACAACTTCCATGAGGAAGAAAGCATCAACTGACTGGTGATCGGATATTTAAGCAAGGGCTTGCTATCAGTCACCCCCAGATGTGATACTCAACAGTGAATGTATACACAACTCAAAAAATCTGCCTATAACATGTTCTGATGAATGTTAGTAGTCCATAAAGTAAATTAAATATACATTCACATCCTGCTCCCACCAATATTTGAAAAGAGAAACAAAAAATCCCCAACCACTGACCCCAAATATTTTTTTATTATTCTTTTTGATGTGGATTTATAATATGAACACAGGTACTAAATCAGAAAAATATCACACTTGATTTCACTGTTCATAAAATCATAGGAAAATTGAGGCTGGACTTGACCTCAGGAGCTCTGTAGTCCAACCTCCTGCTCAAAGCAGAGTTCAGCTATGGGGTCAAGGCAGGTTGCTCAGGTCCATTCTTGAACACCTCCATGCAAAGGGGCTGCACAACTGCTTTGGGCAACCTGTTCCAGAGCTTAACTGTCCAATCACAGAAAAGTATTAACTGGGCATTAAAAATAAACAAGGATACACTGTAAATTAAATTGCCGTTCTCTGTGCTTATCCAATTAGAAATCAGTGTGATACTTTGCATAATTTTTATGCTATTAACAGAAAATAGGAAAATCATTTAAGATAATCTGATCTCCTGTATTTTCATGAAGCAAGTCTTTCTTTAGTTTACTCCCTTTTCTGGATAAAAAGTGCAGACCACCAGAACGGGGAATTACTTCCATAATAAACATAAAATAAATGTAAGTGTTAAAATAAAAAAAAAACCTTTTCCTAATGGCTACACAGCATCTTTCTTGCTGCACTTTCAGTCCATTGCTTTGCATGCACTATGGACACAACAAATATATCAATCCCTCTCTCTTCGCAGCAGTGTTCGGTGTTGGAAGACTGTTTACCTATTTCTTTTCAGATGGTTCTACACTAAGTAATCTTCATTCATGCAATCCTTCCCCAAAGTTTGTGTGTTCCTGAGCACCTGTCATTCTCAGTGCTCTCCTTTCAAAAAACTTTCAGTTTAAACCTTACCAATAGCAAATAACACAGGACTATTTAATTAGTGTTTCAGACAATATTCCACTTTAAAACAGTATAGTAAGGTTCTTCCATTTGCAATTGCCTGCCTTCATTTACCTGTGTGCAGCTTGTGATCCAAATAATCCTCAGATTTTAATTTCTGAGTAGGTACTATTTGATTTGTTGTTTTTTCTTTTTTCTCAGATCAGATTTATTCTCTCCTACGGCTAGTTCTTTGCACTTGTTCCTTCTGTGTCATATCATATTTTTTTTCAGGCTACATCTCCAACTTCCCAAGAAAATTCTGGATTTTAAAGATTTATTCGAGTTATTATCAATCCCTCCTGACTTCCTACTATCATAAAGTGTCACGCTTGTACTTTCTATCCCATAGTGTAAAATTACAATTCTGAACAGTACTAGAATGGGGACAGATTCACATCATATAGGGTCCCTTCCTGGCAGCAAACCAATTAAAACTGCTCTCAGCATATACTTTTTCAGTCATGCTATAGAAGGGTACACCAATGTTTTTGTTGCAGCTATAAGAACATCATATGAGACAGCATATTATACAGTAAGTCATTATGTAAGTAACACAAACGAAATAAAATACAAAGGAGAATTAAAACAAATTCACAATGAGAGTGTATTTCCCATGGAGGGAAACCTTGCAGCATAACACCTGCACACACAGTCTGTAGTTTCCTTTACCCCTAATGGCTTCTGTAAGACAGCCAGGTTCAACCAAGACCAAAAATAGAGAGGAAGGTAGTACAAGACTTCTGAATTCCTCAGGGAGGACCAACTGTAGCAAATGAATCTTTGAACAACATAAAAGAATATCCCTCAATAAGCTATATGTGCCTCCTCTATCTTTAATTTACTCTTGTCACTCTTGTCTCAGTTGCCTACATCTCCCTGATGTCCCTGGACCTTGCTCTGCCAAAGTGTAATGCAGCACAATAAAAGCCTAAGTCAACAGGTTTGATTTGGTGAACCAAGGGGTACAAGGCTGAATCAGTTTCAAACATTCAATCCTATGGAATGATATAGTCTTCAAAATGAAAATATAGGACTGCTCACTTTAATGTACTTCTTTAAAGAGTTTGGAACGGCAAATATCCCATGTTTAGGCAGCTGTGACCTGCTCTAGGTGACAGGCAAACCAGAGTGTGCAAACACTATCTTGTTCCTTAATATGCAAGATGAGGCAGGTTTTTTTGTATTAGGAAAATAAAATTTTAATTTTCAGACATTTTTATCATGTTTGTTATGCATAAATTAGTACAAGCATTTTATCTTGTGATGCTGTGTTAAAATACAAAGGTGTTGATACATTTTTCATACTGGAGTTCAGTACTGGAAACTCAGCATTGTTGTTTTTTCAATAATTATTTGAATTAGAGCTACATTGAGCAACTGCTGAAGCCCAGGCTGAAACCTGCTTCCCAAAATCTTAAAACACACTCTTTTCTCACAAATCACAATGTGTAGCTTCTGATGAGACTGTTCCAAACTATTTTTGAGTGATCTCTGAAATAAAGATCCTTGCACTCATATATTTCCTTTTCTTTGAAGGACTGCTGAATACTTTGTTAATAGTAATTAACAAATATGGAAATACTAGAAATACTTTTAAATGGGATCATTTAATTAACTTCTGCAGTTGCAAGATAAAAGGAAATGAAAAAAAAATTTTAAAAAATGTGCTGGCTCAGCTTCCCATAAGAAAAAATGTGACTACCAGTGGTCAGGTCATTTTATCTCTGCCTTAAAATAAGGGAAATCAAGCAAAGAGAGTGGCAGCAACAGCTGGAACCACGTGCCTATGTGCAAACACAATTTATTCACAAAACTTGAGGAAAGCACAGCACAGCTGCAGAGCAATTATGGGAAAAAAAAAAAATCCACAAACCCTTCAGAACTGATGAATAACGATGCCACCAAGGAAATAAGATCTGTCGGTGGAGTTAGAAACACTCAAGCTTAACAAGTGGGGTTTTTTTTGGAGGCTGAATCTTCACACTATAAATGTTAGTTGCTATGGATGATGGTTTCTACTTCTGATACTACTTTCTTCCTGGTAACTGGAATACTTCCTCCTAAAAAAGCCTCCACAGTTTTAAATCTGCTTAAAGTCTGTTAATCCATAGCATGCTTTAAAATATGAACACTGGAAAGCTGGTTGACACTTCTGAAAGTGGGTGATTGAATATACCCATGTCCAAAACAGCCTAACTCACAAATATATTGCACTTTTTTAAATTCAAGTTTACACCTACTCCCCATTTTCTTCAGTCTGAATATTGCCAGAATAACAGTATCTGTTCTTCATCTCTCTGATAGAAATTCAGCAGAAATGCTTTTCTGCACCTTTTTCAGACAGTGAGCTGAAGCACATGAAACTATCTGTGATTCAAGAAAATACTCTTAATTCAGGTTGCCTAATCCAAATCAGCCCAACTAATGAAAAAGCAAGAAACAAGGCAGGAGCTTGGTCAGGAGCTGAAGTTTAAACCATATGCTACCACCATTGCTACTTTAATTTGTATTAGGCAAGCTATGAAAGGGGCTCTACCTTCCACTTGTCCCTCAACACACACTTGCCTTTGAAGACCCACAAAATCCTACTTGTCTGAAGTCACACAAGATTAGGTTGCATCTAGAAACTCCCAGGCTGCCATGCTGTCAGCCAAGGCAGCCTTTCAGAGGGCTAGTTTAGTTCCCATTTTAACGCACAAGCTTTTCGACTATTTCTGGCCACTGCAGAGCATTTGCAATTAGGACAAACTGCTTCAAGCTCCATTTCCCATAACCACTGATGAAGAATAAGGAAAGGCATCTCCTGGAATTTACACTCAGAAATGTTTTATGGCTGTCAGGAGACTAAGAATGTCCTCAGGACAACGCACCGGTCCATCAGGCAAAGGGACTGAATTTCCAGTCTGAGGAAGAGGTAAACGCACCTCCATTCAGCTTGACCACTGGCAGTCAAAACAATTCACTCTGAGTCAGATGTGTGCAGGAGATAGAACTAATGTTAAATACTGTGTAGGTACACAGAAGTATACAAACGAAAAATAATCTTCATAAAATGGTGGTCACTTGTGCTCTGGTAAATATTACATTTTGCTACTGCAGTAAATTTATGTTCTTACAAAAAAAATGCTTAAAACAGTAGTTAAAATCAACACAGTAAGTTTCTATAAAATGAATTTGTAATGTGTAAAGGCAATAATTATGTACTATAAATACCTACACATCATCTCATCATACATATCATACTGTATAAACAGACATTTACTAGTTACCATAGAAATAAGATAGCAGTAAACACTACTGAAGAGCAGTGGTTATGGTTCTGTTAGACTTCATTATTAAACCTTTTCTTAAAAGAAAAGCATTTCTAAAAGAAGCACTGATGACACTGATTAATACATATAAAAACCTCCTTGTTCTTATGCATTTCAGGAATAATTTACATAGCAAAATATAAGAATTTTATTCATGAAGGACTTAAGGAAGACATTTGGAATAAAGCTGTACTTGGTTGGCCATATATTGAATTGTTAAAACAAAACCCAAAAACTAAAAAACCAAACCAAACCAACAAAAAAACCCAAGCAAAAATGAACAGAATAATTTACCTTTTCACCTTCTTCACCTTTACTCCCTGCAAAGCCACGTTCACCCTGGAACACAAAACAGTAAAATAAAAATGTTGAACATAAACATTGATAACTATTAGCTTAGAAAAAGGTCTCAATGTACAATCTTACTAAGTTAATGTATTTGTCAAATAGTCTGCAGCCTGGATATATTATAACAAGAATAACACCTGTATGTTTTGTGAGACATACAGACAAAATTATATACTTGTAGCACAAAAACTGCCTAATAACAAAACCCCCAAACACTCTTTTTCTCCCGCAAATCATCTAGCAGGAGATGGTTTCCATGTCTTTGCCAGTCTCTAGAATTCAGTCTCACCACCTCAGTACACTGCACATGATTTTTACAAGTCTGAAGATTAAAAGATTGGAAATTTTCTAAAGTAAAGCATATGGTGCTTTCTAAATTACCTCAAAAAAATTGAATTAGCAATGTCTAAACATTCTTTGACACTTCAGAGAGTGTAATTTTCTTATACAGAAGGCTAAGGTTTAAGTGAGGTTAACTAGAACAGCAGGCTACAACTTGCAAAATTTCTAGCAGAAATTTGTCAAGTCTTTCAATTGATATAGCATCATGTACTACACAGCTGGGTATTAAATTCAAAGCTTTGGAGATGTGCAGATGTATAGGTTATCAAACAGTTTTGGTCTTTTTATCAACTATCTACAGTAGCTGCTTTTTATTTGTTTCTTTTGGCTGAGGTGGCTCATGTAATCAACAGTTTAGGGGTCAATTTTAGAAGCATGCCCAAGAGCAAGTATGTAAAATGAGATCTAGTGAAAAAACCTTCCCTATGTCCTCATGTAAATGCTTGTGGTTAGTTACTGAAATAATTTCTGAATTATGCAACTTCTGTTCTACTCATCTGTTTCCCCTTTCTCACAAGAGATTGGACCAGACGATCTTTTGAGGGTCCTTCCAACCTGGCTTGTTCCATGACTCTGTGAGATTCCCATTCTTCCCCAACTGTTGGACATACACCACTAGCTACCCCGCATCCTCCCAGTACTTACAGGCAGCGATGAGTCTGCACGCCATTCTCCCCCTTTCCAAATCATCTTGTTTTAAGGCTACACAAGCCCAGGTCCCTCAGCCTCCCTTTATACATCATGGGCTTCAAGGCTCTGGCCATCTTAGCAGGCTTCCACTAGGCTTGTTGCAATGAGTTGCTCTTTACCCTCTGCTAGGGAGCTCTAAACTGCACACAGAACTCCTGCTGTGGTCTCACTGATACCAATCACTCCTCTTGATCTGCTGGCCATGCTCTTGCTAAGGTAGTCCAAAATGCAGTTGGCCGTCCCTACCACAAGGGCATGCAGCAGGACCCCCAAGTCTTTTCTGTAGAGCTGCTTTCTAGTAATTTGGCAGCTAGCCTGTACTGTCACATGAGGCTATTCCTTCCTTCTCAGAGCTAGGACTTCATGTTTGTCTTTGCTTAACTTCCTGAGTTCTGCATTGGCTCACTTCTCTAGCATGTTGATGTTCCCCTGAATACCATTCTTGCCCTACCTTCCCCCCATTTGTTAACATCCAAGAATTTTTAAGAATCCCATCATCCAGGTTATTAATAAGGAAACAAAATAATACTGGTCCCAGTATCACACCATGGGAATGACACTAGTTAGTTGCTAGGTAGCAGTTCGACTGCATAGCTGTTCCACCTCAGAGTGCAACAATTTGAATGTTTCCAGACATGGAGTATGTACCACCTCCCTGGGCAGCCCACCCCAGTGTTTCACCACCCTCAGCATAAAAAATGTCTTCCTTACACCTAGACTGAATCTACCCTCTTTTTGCTTAAAACCATTGCCCCCTGACCTACTGCAACAGGCCCTGATAAAAAGACTGTCCCCATCTTTCTTATAGGTCCTTTTTAATTATGGAAATGACACAGTAAGGTCTCCCCACAGCCTTCTCTTCTCCAGGCTAAACACACCAACTGTCTCAGCCTCTCTTTAGAGCAGAGGGGTTTTAGTCCTCTGATGATTTTTGTGGACCTCCTCTGGACCCAGTCCAACAGGTCCATGTCTTGCCTGTGCCAAGGACTCATGGGCTGGACACAGTACTCCATGTGAGGCTGCACCAGAATGGAGTCAAAGGGCAGAATCACCTCCCACAATCTGCTGGCCATGCTTCTTTTGATGCAGCCCAGGACAGAGTTGGCTTTATGGGCTGTGAGCACATGTTGCTGGCTCATGTCCAGCTTTTCACTTACCAGTACTCCCAAGTCCTTCTCTTCAGGGTTGCTCTCAACCACTTCATCCTCCACCCTGTATTGATACTGGGGTTGCCCCCACCCAGTTGCAGGACCTTGCAGTTGGCCTTGTTGAACTTCACAATGTTCACTTGGGCTGACTTCTCAAGCTTGCCTAGGTTCCTCTGGATGACATCCCATCCCTCAGGAATGTCAATTACACCACTCAGTTTGGTGTCATCTGCAAATTTTCTGAGGATCCCACTGTCTTTGTCACTGATATTAAATAGCATTGGTACCAGTACAGACCCCCAATGGACATCACTTGTCACCAGTCTTAATCTGGACATTGAGCTATTGACCGCTAATCCAACCAATTTGTTATCTCCCAAACAGTCACCCATCAAATCTGTATCTCTCCAATGTAGAGAGCAGGATGTTGTAGGGGACTGTGTCAAAGGCCTTGCAGAAGTCCAGACAGATGACATCCATAGCTCTTCCCTCGTCCACTGCTGTAGTCACCCCATCATAGAAGGCTACCAGGTTAGTCAGGCAGGACTTGCCCTTGGTGAAGCCATGCTGGCTGCCTCAAATCACCTCCTTGTCCTCCATGTGCCTTATCAGAGCTTCTAGAAGGATCTAGTCTATGATCTTCCCAGGCACAGAGGTGAGGCTAACAGGTCAGTAGTTCCTAATGTCCTCCTTTTTCCTTATTAGCTCACTTGCATTCATGACCATTAGGTCGAGTATCACATCCCCTATGGTAGGTCTGTCTATTACCTGGCTTAAGAAGTTACCCTCAATATATTCCAGGAGTCTCCTGGATTGCCTATAGCTTGCCATGCTACTTTTCCAGCAGATGTCAGTGTGGTTGAAGCCCTGAAGCAGGACGAAAGCCTGTGAGCACAAAACCTGTAGGTGAAGTAAGGTGGCCTCAACTAATAGACACCCCTTGATCAGGCAGCCTGTAGCTGACACCAACAACAAGGCTCTAACAGTGTTTCTATATTCCTACTGAGCAGCACACCCCTGCTTCCACTGTTTACTTACATTTTGCATCTGAGCTCAGTGAGGAGCAACTTGTTCACCTACGCTGGCAGTCTGTCATACTCGGTCAACTCCCCTGCACATCAGTATGGACTGTTCTTGGGATTTTAGGAAGCTGTCCTTGAGGATCAGCCAGATGGGCTCCTTAGGCCTGCAGTACACTCCAATCACTCCTTGGCCTCCTCTTTGCCACACTCGCCCAACTTTGCTTCTTGAAACTCTCCTCAAAGGTCTTGTTTTCTAAGTTCCTGAACATACACTAGCACCCTGCTGGACCTTCTCTGATGTCTCCTCATCTCTTGAAGAAGTGACGGTGGAAGACCTCTCAAACATGACACAGCATAGCAGATGCAGCACCACCAGGCAAAGTGGGGAAAATATCTTTCCCCGATCTGGCAGCTGAATTTTTACTAACAGTGGTTCACTCTACGGAGTTCACTTTATGAGCTAACACTGTACTCCTGTTGGGAATAATTCAGCTTCCTGTCTGTCTCCAGGTTCTTTTCAGCAATGCTCCTGCTCAGCAAGTCAGTTCTCTCCCTAAATGAATGTATGGTGATTAATTAATTCCTTCTTTTTTGGAAATACAGTCTGCATGTCTGGATCTTTCACACTTATTTGAATTAAAAAAAAAATTATACTTTCCAATTAGAGGACAATAAGAAATACATAAACAGAAATCGGAGGAAGAAATTCAGGTCATTTCTATTTGACTGCATTAAAAATGTAACAAAATTAGCCACTGGTAAGTTACTTCAAAGAATTTGAATGCTGAAGAAATAAAAATGTGAAAGTTGCAAAATAATATATTTATAACTGGCTTTAATTCTTCTTGTGGCAGAATTCCCATATTAAGTTAGGCAAAACACTTCTATCCTGGTTTGAGTTAGAACAGAACAATTCTCTTTGGTGATTTTTACTTTTCAGCTCAGTTCTTCTAACTAACTGCACTGTCTGAAGTCAGCAGCCTGTTTTCAGAGGCAGTGCCTGCTCCTAGCTGTGATAATGCTTGATGTTTAGAATTAGTACCAAGGATTGGTGTGCAGGCCACTGCTGGGTCCTGTGCACCACAATGCAGGTCGCAGAAAGTAAAAGGCTGCACCTGCAGGGAGAAGCAGCCAGGACAGGTGACCCCAAACTGACCAACAAGGGATCCCAGCCCATATACATCATATTCGGTATAAAGCTGAGGGATCATGAGAGTCAAGCTTCTTCTTCCTCTCTTCTTCAATGGCTGGCATCCAAGAAGGGCTCTGTGAATTCTCTTTTTGATCCCAATCTGTGTGTTCCTGAATCCAGTATCAAAATCCATCTCCTGCATCTGTTTCCCAGCTGCTGCTGAGTCCAGCCTGGGACCACAGTGTCTGCTCCACAGCATCAAGGTGATGTAACTGGCATCAGAGGGTGAGTTGGATTCAATACTGATGTTGTAGATATTCCAATTAAAGTTTCCTTTTCTACCGGCTGAGCCTCTCTCCCTTATTCCCTCTCTTCCCCTTTGAGGAGGGAGGGGGGTTAACACAGCTCATCTGTTATAGATATAGTGGGCTACCTCTACCCTAAACTGTGACAACCTCATGCAAGGTTTTTCACGGACAATCACTGATTATTCATTTTGATACTCACTGCAGGATTGATGATGTGATTTTCGGTGTTTTAAATATGCCTGCAGTACAAATCAATGACATCTTGGTTTTGAATATATAAATTGACAGATTGTGGTAAGCATGTTGTGGAACTCAGTGCTGGCTACCTCATCTGCTGAAAGAACATTCCTTCCTTCCCCTCATACTATATTAAAGGACATTTCTGCCCTAAAGATACACAAATTGGGCCTTTCCATCAAGGTCATGCTGAAGAACACCTTCTTGAAATTTTAATATGAACAAAGTAATGTGGGTGGGGTTTTTTTGTGTAGTCTCTTAGTTTTTGGAAGCAGCAGAACTATTTCCCCTACAATTTTGTAAAAGGAATTAGCTGGACAGATACATGTGACATTAAGATTTCATTCCAAATTCTTATGGTTAAACACAGCTGCAATCAACAGAAAACAAAATCTGACCATGAAAAGGGTCAGGCCACTTAAATATTACCAGCAATAATACAGATGTCTCTCTTTGCAAGTTCTGGCCTGCCTACAAATATATCCCACCTCTGGAGAGGAGCGAAAGATTAAAATGGGGAAGGAAAAGAAGCAGTGCCATCCCTCATCTCATTTTACTGAGATCATGAGACTCTTAAATACCAGATTTTTTAATCTGCTCGCAGTTCTGAGATTTAATGTTACTGCTTTCAATGCAAAAAAATACTGATAAGCAGGTTTTGCCACCTCACCACACATCTCTCTTTTGAAAGAAAAGCTGATAGTCAAGTTCCTCTGCCTCAGAAACTGGATATGTAATTCAAATACAATATATGTAGATACTGGACAGCTGGCAAAAAGGATGGTAAGAATGAAAATGCATAAAATGAGACTGCGGTTGTTTGTTTTTTTGTTTGTTTGTTTGTTTTTGTTTGTTTGGTTTTTTTTACCTTGGAACCAGTAAGACCAGGTATGCCAGGAGCACCTACTAAGCCAGCTTCCCCCTGAAACAAAATGTACATAGCCATCATTTTACAGACCTAGGTTGTGACTGAACTAAATTAAGAGAAGACAACATCTGGACAAATATTGCTTCTCATTCCTTTTCTACAGATCAGCTGGATAGATTTCTAGGGTTGTTTTTGTCTGTTGACTTGCATTTGTTTAAAATATATTTCACTTTCAAAATATTAGACAATTAACAATTACAAGTTATCTAATTATACAGCAGATATTGCTGTAGATTGCTTCAGACAAGTAGACAATAAAAATCAGAAAGTATGGGTCACATGAAAAATCTTTCTTAAGTTTTATTTCAGGCCCTGGTTCAGAAAAAATTACTTCAGAAGACACTTGCATCCTATCCAAGTACCTAACAGGGGTGCCATATGGTTTTAAACTGTAACTAACCCAGCTGAGTAACACGGTAAAGCTCATCTTCAATATCTGAATAAGGACTAGTTGCACAAAAGAATAAAAACTAATCAATAGCTCTGAGCAGAAAGCTACAATTCAATTCTTCATTTAATACAGGGCTTTCTGAGGAAAAGTTGTAGTTAAAAACCTAGCAACATCTTATGTAGAATTAAAATATAAAATATTGCAGTGGTTTCCTTTTCCATTCCTTATCAGCAAAGCATGTTAATGGAGACCTAGCGAGGGCCAGGCTCTACCACTCAAAGCTAAGAACCACTTTCCATTTACAGAGTCATTAAAGATGCTACTGTAATGTACATTAATTTTGCTCTCAATAAATCTAAAGATACTGAGCTAAATTCTGTTAGAAGAATTCATCCGTGCTATTATGACTTCAAGTAGAAGTTTAGAAGACTTATAAAGGGAATTTAAAATCAAATGCTTTCTCCATTCCATTCACGTGTCTTAATTCCTTGACAGAATTTTGTCATAGTAATTTGCACACCATCTAATTCAGTTTTCTAGTCAAGCTAGAATTCAGCAACAAATGAAAGTTCTGAAAGTTCACCTCATTTGATTCCAGGCCAAGCAGAAGACTAATGCCTCACAGACACAAAAAAAAACGGAACAAGGAAAAATCTCCAATTTCTCTTAACAACAGGAGACAACAGAACAATTATGCATAAAAATGATACAAGTTATTAAGCAAATAAATACAAAGCACTCATGATATACAACAATTAAAATACAGTTTAAAATAGCTTCTTAAAATGGCATTTTTCTAACTCTGCTCATGGAACAGTTTCCAACATCTTCCTTCCAGCTCTCCTTCGCAAAAATAGATGCTCGCGTGCTGGGGAAATATTCTAATTAATCAGTACAAGTAATCGTTAGCTCTTCATTTTCTCCAGATTTACAGCATGAATTCAGAAAAATTCTTCATAATCTAATAGTTACCAGATAATATTCATCTTCCCTGGTATACTGGATCATTGTAAACCAGGAAAAAACTCACCACATTTGCTGGTTTGGTTTTGGTGGGGTTTTTTTGTTTTGTTTTGGGGTTTTTTTGTGTGCGTGTGTGTTTTGTTTTGTTTGGGGTTTTTTTGTTTGTTTTTGTGGGGTTTTTGGTTTGTGTTTTTGTTTTTTGGGTTTTTTTGTGGAGACAAGTCATAGATGTTTTGCCTTGTGCTGTTTAATCAGTGTTCTACAAAATATTATCCCTTCAACATAACAATGAAAAAATAACATCCTACATCAATACTGATTCTTATTAAATCTAAAATGATTGATGTTTTGGTTGCTTTAACTATCTGAGAAACATGCCATGTATTTCTAATCATGGTTCTTAATATATTTATCATTTATTAATTTTGCAGTTTGTAATTGCACTGCAACACCCTATAAAAATACAGATTCAGAAACCTACAGGTTTTGAGGATATAGTAAGATGCTTTGCAGCTTTGTACTTAACAGCTTTCTTGGAATGCACTTATGATAATTTTTATACCTTGACTTCCACATTTAGCTATTTTTCCCTGTAAATAAGAGACTTTCACATAAAAAAAGAGTAAAAAAAAAAAAAAAAGAGTATATCTTAACATGCAAGTATGCAAATTGTATTAAATATGTCCTTTACTTGCACTAGCAAAAAATGTGATGCCAAAAATGAATTAGGCATCAGATTATCTAATCACTAAAAAAAAAAAAAAAAACCACGAAGTTGAGAGAAGCTTGTATCAATCACTTGGAATGTGTTTTGCTATTTGGAACATTTTAGGCATTAACATGATTTATAATGGCAAACATGCTCGAACCTCGTGAGATTCTCTTCAAGGCTGGGAAAGAGAAACAATTACTGTTAAATACTTTAAGCATTTTTCTGATATGATTCTACAAGATTAAAAAAAAAAAAAAACCAAAACAAACAAAAAAAACCCCTAAACCACCAAGAACCTCTCAGATGCTTCTCCATCCTCAACATGAAAACCAAACATTTTTCCTTTTATTTTTACATTTACTGGGGCACTGCCAGGGGCTTGATTTAGAGAAAAGGCTTGGTGCTCCAGGGTTGCTAGCAAGGAAACTCATCTTAATAGAAGTAAAATCAGTGTGGTCAAACACTACTTACTGTTTCGATAATTTATGGATATGTGCCTTCCATTACCCTGTGTGTGCCAGAACCTTGGAATAATCTAATAGCCCGGTGTTTTAAAATGAGGACAACTATTTTTAGCACTGCAGAAATGGAGCGGAATGTTCAACAATGTACTGTCAGAGGGCTCAAGCAGCATCCTCCCCCATGGAGCACGTACAGAGCCAGTCCAGAGCCACCAGTGGGGGTAGAGCTTTGCCTTTAACAAATAAAAATCCCACACCAATTATACTCCATTATATGACACCTTCCTTAGCCTACTGGAATAATTCTTTGTTTCTTTAAACAGGCTTCTGTTAATGGTTAGGATCACCTGATAGAATATTAATTGCATAAAAACATATTCAGATGATGTTTACTAAGACTTGTCCCATGAACCTCCTGGATTAGTCATGTCAGGAAGTTTCTGCTAAACATTATAAGGTTTTGGTTTCACTTCGCCTACTGATCCTTTTGTTCCCACTTGGAACTGCTGAACTGCCAGCTCAATGCTATCCCTGATGTAAACTTGACCCATGTGAGCAAGCATAAGATCCTCCCTTAACCTGATGAAGAAGGGCTTGTGACAGCTAGATAGTTTATTTCCTTTGCTCTGTCCTGCTTCCACAGCAGTCCCAGCAAAGCAGGTATGCCAGGGTTCGGCTAAGGGAGCGATGCTGGTCAGAAGACTCTTGTGTTCTTGTGTTATAGTCATCAGGGCTCCTGTGGCTTTTTTATGTAGTTGTGTAAGAGAAAGGCAAATGAGAATTACTGTTTTCATTTGCACCTCATAATATAAACCGAATTCAGAAGGCATCAGTTTTTCCTCATTCTTAACCCTTCTTAATACCCATTTTTGGGACAAGTCTAACTTGCTTATCCATTCAGGTGACTATATGTTAATACACTCCAAATTAAATGACACTTGAAAATTTAGATTTTGGTGCTTTGTATGCAAACTAATGAATCACCAGCCAGAGGTAGCTCAGAGCTTCAGAGAAATGACCACAGAGCTCCATACTACAGAAAGCACACTCTTTACTTGGCATCGTTTCCTTTTTTGCTATTAGCATGTTTTTTAAAGTATGCATCTCATACAATTCCTATATTCAAATAGATAAAGCATGCATATTTCACAAATAGAGTGCATAAGTCAAAAGTTTGTTTCTATCTATTACTCCCATAAATTATTTTCACACGGCATCAGAAATCAGAGAAACTGTTCTGCAAAAAATGAGATGAAATGATCAGTCCATTTATTTTCATGCATAATTACAGGTAGTCATATTGTCTTTCTTTTTTTCTTTTGAAAACTAGTAATGAACTGACTGAATCCTTTATGATGGATGTCAAGCAGCTGCTTTTATACTGTCAAAAAAAGTATCAGGAGAAGCACAGCCTCTGCTGTCAGTAGGTGTTCTTTCTGCACTAGGCAAGTGGTATTCACCACTATCACACATCCCCGAAGAACTGAGAATGGCTGCCTTCTTGACCTTCTTCAAGAATCACAGAATCATTTCGGTTGTAAAATACCTTCCAGATCATTGAGTCCAACTGTTAACCCAGCTCTGCCAAGACCACCACTAGACCATGTCCCTCAGCACCATGTCTCCATATCTTTTAAATATCTCCAGGGTTGGTGAGTCAACCACATCCCTAGGCAGCCTGTTCCAATGCTTGACAATCCTTTTAGTGAAGAAATTTATCCTAATATTCAACCTAAACCTCCCCCAGTGCAACTTTAGGCCATCTCTTCTTGTCCAATCACTTGTTACTTGGGAGAAGAGACTGACACCCACCTTGCTACAACCTCCTTTCAGGTGGTTGTATAGAGCAATAAGGTCTTCCCCCTCAGCCTCCTTTTCTCCAGGCTAAACAACCCAAATTCCCTCAGCCACTCCTCATAAGACTTGTACTCTAGACCCATCACCAGCTTCATTGCCCTTCTCTAGACACAATCCAGCACCTCAATGTCTTTCTTGTAGTGAGAGGCCCCAAACTGAACACAGTATTTGTGTTGGTGTGGTCTCACCAATGCCAAGTACAGGAGTACAATCACTTCCTTAGTCCTGCTGGCTACCCTATTTCTAATACAGGCCAGGATGCTTTTGGCCTTCTTGGCCACCTGGGCACACTCCTGGCTCATGTTCAGCTGGCTGTCAACCAACAACCCCACATCCTTTTCCAGCAGGCAGATTTCCAGCCACACTTCCCCAAGCTAAAGGGGCATTTCCAGATGCCACTCTCAAATACCACTGATTTCAAACAGAACAGAACTCAACTGCAAGAAACTAGATGGCAAATAGAAGAGAAAAATGAAAGCAGAATGAATTATTAGCACATTACCAGGACCTTAGGTAGTTTGGGCTTAGTTCCTCCGTTGTGAAAGGAAACTCATTCACCTCTGTGGAGCCCCCAGGGGCAGTAATGATGGATCTTTTTAATCAAGGGGAACGTTCTAGGCTATGCAGAAGAGCAGTGGAACAGGACAGCTTCTCCCTATTTTGCCTGTGTCCTAGAGCCTGAAAGGCCTTTACATTTTTTTCCTCTACTTTTCAAACTGAGTCAAATGACTCAACAACAGCTTTTTTTTAATGGCCCACCAGCCAGTTACCTTCTTTATGTAAGAAGCATAAGTAGTACACTATACTACATAAAGTGGATAACGTTAATTTTATGTATTTGTTTTTAGGCTGTTTTTAGGCATTTAAAAATGCAGTGTAGATGGGAACTGAACATGGGCTTGAAAAGAATTTGTTTCAGATGAACTACAACATCATGCACAGAGCATATAGAAATTGGAAATTAAAACAATGAGAACAGATCATGTAGAATACTGAAAATAAGCAAATGGGCTTCTGGCTGCCAAAGGTTCTCAAAGATTCATAATGTCTTCTGGACAGACAGTTTAGAAAATTAAGGCTAGTCAGTTGGACATATCTATCATCTGAAGAAATACAGTAGAAAAAAATTCTGAAGTGATCTTACACTCATGGACAACTGATAGATTGAGAGACAGGAGACCTGACAAAACAAAAATTGCATGACTTACACACAATCTATTGATTTGTTGTTAACCCAGACATAACATGGTGTTAAAACAAATCTAAATCCTATTAAAGTTTCAACAGAACTGGAAATTGCACAGAATCACAGAACGATAGGGGCTGGAAGGCACCTCTGGAGATCATCTAGTCCAATCTCCCTGCCAAAGCAGGATCACCTAGACAAGGTCACACAGGAATGCATCCAGGTGGGTTTTGAATGTCTCTGGAGACAAAGACTCCACCACCTCTCTGGGCAGCCTGTTCCGGTGCTCCGTTCATCTAATTGGCCTTGCTAAAATTATATTTAATATTATTGTGTTTTAAGTAGACGTTAAACAGCATTATCCAATATAAAATGAATTGCTGAGGTCTTCTCAAAATATGACTATCATATTCACCATGACAATTGGAGCCCGGAATTTATATTAGAAAGGTAAACAGCATTGGTCAACCTCTTAGATCTCAGAGGCTATTCTTTACTGGAGATATCATCATCATCCATTTCCATAACTTGAAGATTCAGAAGGCAGATTCTCAGCTGGTAGAAATGTCAGTTTACACTAACAAAGATCTGTCTCACGGGCCATTGAGTACTATTAATGTCTATCCACATAGAAATGCAAGAAAAGTAGTAACAAAACTAAAGGTTTAAGGTGAACAGGAAACAAATAGATTGCATATAGACTGGAATTTCTAACCCAGGAACTAACTCAGATGAGTATTTTTTTTTTAAATACCGTACTGTTTGTGTGCTTGTATAGCTGCAAGCCTCCTATCAACTACTGATAAGTAAATCAGTTCAAGATAAGAGTTTCCATGTCTCCATTTACACTCAGAAATTTAAGACTGTCCCAAGAAATATGTCTCCTCATTTCAAAAACAATGCCTTTTGACATTTGATGTAATTTGGAACATGGGCCAGTATATGGATGAAGAATCTGTACTGATCATGTACCTAGGACTCTACCAGGCAGTTCACCACCTGTGAATCCAGAATCAGAAGGTCTTCTGTCAGCACAGAAGCCCTAGGAACTGTTCCCTAAAGGTAAGTCCCCAGGTATACCCCATTACCATCAATTCGGAGCAGCTCTGTGAGTAACAGCAACATCTCAGACTATTAGGATTTTAACTTTTCCTTTCAGGCCCTTTTCTTAACCCCTTTGAAGTTTATTAGCCAACTTCATATCCTAAAACTGGGATGCCCGAAAGAAAAAAGCCAGCCCACTATCTGAGGGACACAGGCTCTCTGTATGAGTTTTTAATCATCCTCTCACTAAACCCCAATGTTTATTTAGAGAATCAACACTGCTCTGACAGCCATTTCTCTGACTGCATTCCTTTCTCATTCTTCCGAAGTTCAGTAAAGTACTGCCAGTACACTGTATTCTACACAGTGCTATGTCTTCTGGCTATTCCACAACACGAGCATTATAATCTTGTCACTGCAAACAGCCACGCATTTTTGTTAACTGTGCCTGAAGTCTCAACTTCTTCCACCTCATGGATTTGATACCAGGAAAGAAGAATGCTCAGAATAAAGTATGAATAAATGGGGCTGTGGGTGGAGGAAGACAAACTAGCCATAATCACTGTTGAGTTACACATCCTGCCAGCTAAGGCACTGAGACTTCACATTAATCAAAGATGATTTGCAAGACCATCCTGGTACTCTACTTCCAATGCTGGTTTTGCCAGAAGAGTTGCTGTCACAGCACTAACAAATGCCACAAAGATCATAATTTCTTCCACTCAACTGTTGTGAAAATAAACCAAAATAAACCAATACCAAAGTGTAATTAAACAAACAGGCCACCATTGAGACAATCTCTCCCCAACTATTAGTGTGCTATTAGGCAGCTTACAACAAGATCAATAAGATATAGCACTGTACACAATTTATTTCCTCCTGTTAAGTAGCTTCCCAACTTTCTTTTCCCTTACAGCCTTGGGTGCATCTCTGTCAATACTGTATGCTCCTCTGGGCAAGGAATTTCTTTTACTTCAGGCTTGTGCTATACTGTACAAGAAAGTCCCAAGACCTTCTTATATTATGGGAAGACACATGAACATAGTGTAACAGCTATATCCCAGAAGTCTGGCATTCCCCTTCCATGCATACTCCTTCAAGGAATTTTCATTCTAAGAAGTGAATGGCTAAATAAATATTTTTGGAGAACTTACTGTCAATAGAAAATGATGTGTATCCTGCACATGTTAAAAGTAACAGGTTACAATTATGGAAATTAACTATGGAGTAATAGCTCCTATTTACTGTCTTACTACAAATTAAAACAATGCTGTCTTCATTTGTAAGTGAAAATCAGAAGAACTGCCATTCACAACAAAAAAGAAGCATAGTGAAAGGGGTGTTAATTCTGAAGAAAAAGCATTAGTGGACTAGTGTCTGAGTATCTGTTAAAAAAAAAAAAAAATCTGGCTTGTGTGAGGTACTTGTTAAATACAAATCAAACACCTGTCAACCAGCTGGACTGCGTGTGTCACTGCTGAGCCATCTGCAGAAACACACCCCATGCCAGTTGCTTTACTTAGCGTGGCCTGGGAACAAGAATCCATTAGACAGAAAGTCAACAGTGGAATTAGCAGCACTTTTTCTTTTAGTGCCCTTCCACTTACTTGTTTGACTTCTTGTGTTTCTATTTTCGGGAGCCTCATGCTAGAGCAACAGTGCTGACTGCTGATTAGACAAGACTTGGCCCAGCCTCAGTGGGAACCAAAATGCTGGGAGGCCTTCACTTCATAAAGGATACTGTTGTGGAACTCTATGT
>JANHGN010015652.1:182457-200137 GCA_024605025.1 Megaceryle maxima
AAAAACCCCACAAAAAAAAACCCCACAAAAAAAACCACAAAAAAAAAAAAAAAAACCCACAAAACAAAAAACCCACAAAACCCCTATTCTGTTTTGCAACACCTAGGAATGTTTTTACTATATGAATAAAAAGCAGGCTTTGTGTCCAACTTTGTATCTATGAAACAAAAAAAGAAAATTTGGAATATAAAATCTACATTATTACTTTTAAGGTGTTTTTTGGAAGAAGTATATACATTAGAAACATACTTCTGAAATGGATTTAATTAAAGAAATATATGACATACAACACACCAAAGAAAAAAAAAGGGCACAGTAAAGTTAATAGTTAATAGGTTACATGTAACATCAGCTAACAGTATTATCTATACCTCTGCAAAATTTGTACTATGTGTAAATTTTCTACTGCATGAAGCTAACAACTTTTTAAAAAATTCTCATGCACTACTTGTCCTAGAAGCTGTTAGCCAGAGAGATATTAGTGATATATAAATTAAGTCCAGTAACATAAGTTATCCATAATTATCCTAACGTAGATCAATGACTCATCAGATCCCAAATCTAGTTTTTGGTGAAGTCCAATATCTAATTCCTCAAAAGAAGACAAACAAAACTGAGCAAAATCTGTTAGACAAGCTGTACATTGCTGCACTACAGTAAAAAAAAATCCCTTTCTTCTCAAGTAGTGCATCTCCTGCAATACACTGCTGCCAACTTTTACAACACCAAGTCTTGCAATAAAGGGTATTTTTCTTAAAGCCTTACTTTCTGATGAGATGAGAAAAGCTCAGAGTATTAATTTGAAAAACTCAGAGTCTCCAGCCCTCAGAAGTGAAGGAGGAAAAAAAGCAAATAATAATAAAATAAAAAACCCCATGTGCCACAGAAACCTCACAGAAAGAACGCAGTAAATGTAATTTACGAACAATCGAAGAATCCCCAAGCCTCCCCCCACCCTTTCAAAGTCCGTAAGGTCCTGATTGAGGCTTTTCAAACACAGTTAGGAATCCCAGAGCCAGGCAGGCTCACAGCTAGAGTATTCATGAATCTCTGATTATGGAACAAAGAGCTGCATTTAATGATTACGTTATTTAACAACCGCATTATTTTTTACTTCCACATTACATAACACTCTAACAAAAGCCTGTCCTGCATGGCAGCGTGCCACCTTCAGTTTTGCTCCCATCAGCCCAGACCCCTATAAAATGGATGGTGACCTCTGGTTTCTTTGGCCACACCTCACATCACAATAGCAACCGCTGCACGCCAGGCCCTTGTGACTGGCCATGTTCTGCTGGTTATTACAGCTTCACTGCAAATACCAGAGGGTATACCCTTCCACCCCCACTCTTAGCTCACCAGTGTCAACTCGCCTGAAGGAGCCCATGGCTTTGATGCCAAGCAATACAAGCATTCGCATCTGGCTCCCAAAACACATTTGCATTTTTGTTCTACTCCAATGTACTAATCTGATTTTGTGGGAAACCACAAGAGGACAGAAGACAATGCCACTGGTTTCCTCAAATGAGTTAGCTGACAGGCTAAAGGAGAATTTATCTTTTTTTTTTTTTTTTTAACCCCCCTCAAAAAGCAATGATACTTTAATTAAAAGTGAAGTCTCTGCTCACCAACAGTGCATAACCTATGGCAGTCACTAGCACCATTCCTTCCAGAATGGAAATAACACCCAAGCAGTCACTACACACAAGGTAATTTGATTCCATGGAGCTTTCTATTGAGAGCTGAACTGAGCTGTTGTCGTTTAGCTTTAGGAATTGAAAAACCAAGGAGCTCAACAGTTCCTGGAGTTGAGAACTGCAAAAATCACCTAATAAGGCAAAAATAAGTCAGCACAGCAGACAGCTCTCTGGAATCAAATTTATGATCAAAGGCTATTCAAAACACTTCCTTGTAACGCTAAGGAGAGAGAGGGAGAGAGAGAAGGCAAGTAAGCAAGAATTATACATACTGAAGCAATAAAACAGGTTTTGGAAAACATAATGGTCAAAAGAGTATTTGCCCAGTAAGATTTTTAGAAAGCATATTTATGCAACATAAAGCTATTGAGAGCTACTGCTTTCATATTCAGCCATCTCTCAAAATCAAATGTGCGTTAATTATACACAAAAATATCACTGAAAACACAAAAAGAATGCAAAACTCGTACTCACAGCTGTAATAGATGGTGTCCAACTGCCTGATTTCCAGTGGCCAGCAATTCTCAAACTCAAGGCTTTAAACAGTGGTAATAAAGCTTGCAGTTGGAAAACCACCATCTGTTTTTTGAGGCTAATCTATTTACTTGCTTACCCACAGAAACCTAATGTTTAAAAATTTATACCGTATTTCTATTAAAATGTTATTTAGCTTTACATTCTTACAGATCACAGCTCTCCTACTTTGAAAAGTTTTCTGATGTCAAATACTTTTTCCTATATTAGTGATTATACTTTTTTTTTTTTTATCATTGTTGGAGACTCCAAAGCAAAGCAGTACAAGGATTTTTTTCAAAAGCTGCATAACTTGCTAAATTGATGTCCATACCTGATCTAAAAAGTACATAACTGATTTTCAAAGACAAGAGCTCAGAAACTGGATGGCACTGAATGAAAGACAGACAAACTGAGTACAATGGCTTTAAGCAGTACCTATCCAGTGTTCCATGTGCATGTTTCCATGTGTGTTTTGGAAGCTTTCTCAGAGAAGCTGATGAGCTCCTTCGGAAATATACTGATCCCTGTCAAGGGTCTGTACAGCACATGAAATGTGGAAGACTTTGTGTCCAGAGATGTTTTGAGACAGCTGCAAGGAAAAGACTGCATTACTGTAAGCTCAACATCAATGTCTCCTCAGATTTGTATATTTGCATGAGTGATTGAATCTCCAGGACCATATGCTGAACTGGCATAATCATCCATGGCTCTTCTGCAAAGTCAAACGTGCCTTGGAAAATTCAAGACAGTTTCCACAATCTAGCTGGAGCAATGGGGAAAGCAGGTCAAGGATCTTCACGATGACATGATTTGGATGTACATTTACTAAGTTTGCAGTTGTGGATTCTATGCTATAGCTGGCCCTGAAGACCTGACCCCAGAGTAACTCAGTATGGAGATGGGTATTAAAAGCATATCTGAAAGTAATTTGTAGTCACATGCTATACTAGCATATCATTTACCATTTCTTCCCCAAATTTTAAATTAATGTATATTTAAATCATGTTTGGGGAAAAAAAAAAAAAAAGCACTGAGTATTTCTAAGCCACGTTTTGTACTCAACTTTTGAATTCTGTTTCTTCTTTAAAAAAAAAAAATCTTAGAATGCAGCAGTTTTCAGACTCATTTTCTCAGGTACCACCAAGGGAAAGAAGAGCTCTTCCCACTAGGCAATGCAAAGTAGCCTGTTTAGGAGGTGTTAAAATGCCATTATGATGCAGCACACATACCACAAATTCTATCTATATCACATATTGGGAACTCTTTTACTAATAATTTTCTTACTTATATCAAATATAAAAAGAGAGCCCTATTACAAAAGGGTGATTAAATTTAACAAGAATAAAACCATCTGTGTTAGGTTTCAGAGTCAGTTAAAACTGAAGACATCACACTGATAAAGGACTTGAGAAAGCTGACATTACAAATAACCATCTCATGCAGTTAAAGGAGAAAAATCACCCCCACAAATGTTACTTGATATCCCAGTTCTGTTACCTTCTAGCTCACAAAATATGTGAGTTCATGTACACTTTGTTGGGCTATTGTCACAAATACATGCAAGTCAACAAAAGGAAGAACCATCATTTTACAGATACCTACTGCACAGTTTCATCTAATCCCAATCTCATTGTCAGGACTCTTGAAGAGCAAATAGCACTTGTACAGTTGGTAGAGCTCTCAAAATGTACACTCAGTTGTGGTTTTTTTCTGTAGTCTGCCTTTGAATATAAATCTAAGTTGTGTAGTGATAAACATTGTTTTTATTCACATAAGCATTTCTTTCTCTTTTCACTCTGTCTAAACTGTTTATTTTATTAATAGACTGCAGGAGCACCCATACAGTGCAGAAGCAAATGCACAGCATATTGAGTATTTCACTGTTTCTTCAGGCTTACTGTGCAAAACCAGATATTTTAAAAAGCTTACTCAATGTATTTAATATTTTAGGATGCCTGTTCATAATCTAGATTGCAAAAAGTTAGTGCAAAATGTTCCAACAGTAAAGCTAACTAATTTGAAAGTTGAGTATTAAAAAGGAATAGTGTCACAAGTATTTCACAAAATGAACCATAAGAAAGAACTTACTATGGAGGTTTGGATTCAGGGAATGGACAAAACCAATTTGGTTTGATAAGTCTTCTGAGTTTTCTGAACTGCATTTCTGGCTGCATTAGTTTTATTTTTCAGAATGTAGTGATGGAGAAAGAAGTACTTTCATAATAGAAATGAAAAACAAACAACTATGGAATGGCCAAGAACAGAGCCAATTACTCACCTCCAGTAGCTTGAGTGCTTTGAGTCTTGCTGCCATCAGCATGTTCTCAGAAGCTTAAGAGCTTTTTGGCTAGCAGGACCATAACAGACACAAGCTGTAACTCCCCAAGAGGCTTAATACTTAGTATCAAAGTACAAGCCATGGTGCATCCTGTCTCTCAGAGCCAGGCACTCTCCCTCTAAACTTCTCAAGCACACAAAGATCGTCCATCCCCTAAAATGGGATTTGCCTGAACAGTCACGAGATTTATCTTGTTCTTGGTGTCATAATGAGGTTCGTCTAACTGCTAGATCAGGGTTGCTTAACTTGTAAAGCCTGATTTGCAGCAGATAGGCAACTTATCTACACCTTAGAGCACTCAGATCACCTCAGGGAGAGATTAAATTTCTCAGGACGTACAGCCAATTATATTAAATGGCTTCAGAATTGTATCCACGGACAATTTAATTTGCTAATTACTCAAAAGCAGGCTAACACAGTGTTCCCCTTGACATGTGTTTCTTCTGTCCTCACAGACTTTGCTGAACACCTCCAGAAGGTCAAGGCATAAGATCACACATGTATAGTATAAGTAATTCTGTTTTACCACAACATTACAGTTCTTCTTCTATCACAATTTGACAGATATCTTGAAAAAGTATCCCCAGAAGACTGAGCTACAAACAAGTCCTGACTACAGGAAAGGGTCTGTGGCAATGTATTCCACATCTTCTGGTAGTCTATAAATGAAGTGAGTTTCCTTCCAAAGGACGACTACTACCCTCTCATTTTTCAGAACTATAAACTAACACCACAGTACTATCTCCTCTAGATACTCTCAAGTTTTTCTGTTGCCCTAAGTAGGATCTACTATTTAAAAAGATATCTGCTAAGATGGTTCCTTGAAAAGAGACAGAGATGAAGGTACTAGGTAGTTAGACATTAAATAGAGTCATAGATGTGTCCATGATCTACTGTCTTGTGACTCTGCAGGCCTGAGGCAGGGCTTCACAGGGACTGCACTTAATTCTTGACTCTCTACATTGGTCACCTGCTCTGTTACACTGGTTTTGCCCTGAAGGCAGATGAGACAACAGGCATGTCATTGTTGCAGTGTGTTGCCAGACAGTGGATACCTTTTACTTTGGCAGCTTACAAGAACTGCAGCAGAAAAATCAGCAAAACTGCTGAACTAGGTACTGAACGCTCATCTGTTTTCTTTTGGGTGTTAAGGCTATTCTTATGTCACCCTAGAGTCAATAAAACTTAAACATTGTTCTCCATATTAACCCACAGCAGCTCAAATCTCTCAAATGGCAAGAACCTCCTATAAGTCTATACCACTTAGATCTGCACCTATTAGCCAGTACAACTGTTGCAAAACCACAGCAGCCTTTAGTGAATGGGATATTATACTGTCAGTGATAATGTGTCTTACAAATGACAGAAGGCCACATGTCACATCTGAAGACAGACTGAAGATATGTGATGTACACAGTCTATTTTCACACTTCAGATCCCTGAAAGTAAAGGCCATATATGAAGCCTTACAGACTTCTCACCATTTACACAAATCTTAAAAATTAATTATATGACCAAGGAGCATTTTCCTGGGAGATTTTCCAGGTAAGATTCTCTCTAGAAATAAAGTATATTGAATAGGATTATTCTTACTTTAGTTTTTCACTACAATGTCAGATAAATTTGAGCTGTTCAGTTCTACAGAAACAGCTCTTCTAATAGCAAGGTTTATCTGATTCTAAACTTCTAAAATAAATGAACTGATAGTGTTGCTTACTCCTAGCAACATGAGTAAGATCTGCCATGTATTTATTCTCTGAAGCTTTCTCCGGTGAAAGAAATATGAAAACGGAGCATTGCAGTGGACAGTTTTTGGGTGTATCAGAAAGAACCCTCTACTCTCTAAAGCATCAAACTGCATTTACATAAAAAATAATTGTATGGTTCCTTTTTTCTTTTTGAAGCTAGCAACTCAGGTGGCATATATGCACAGAGCTTGGAAAAATACAGTGCAGAAAAACACAAAAATAGCCATACTGATCAAATAAATATAAAATTTCCAACAGAAGATAATGCACGTTGAAGGGTTCAAGAGGATAAACAAACAGCAGTAGCTCCTGAGAATGGTCTTTCAGCATTGCAGATTCTGCACCTTAACTTCTTGAAGTGAAGGAAGTGCCTTTGCATATAATAGTGCTTCGAATATTTTTATTTATTTACTTTGTCCCACTGTCTTTGAGTCTATGTACATTTTTAACATCCAGAACATCCCAGAAAAAGAAGCATAAAAATAACGGATGCATACACATGTACATATCTCTTGATGCATCAGCTGAAAGACACAGCATGTTGACACCATTCACAACACAAAATTTTGCCTTCAGAAAGGTAATTCCATGTAGCAGTGTACTACTCTGCCTAGACATGAGAAGTTTGGCGAGCAGAAGGTGGGTGGCTGGGGATTAGTTTCTTCATTTTGTTTTGCATGTAAAAAATTTTTTCTTTGCCCTCTTTTTTTTTTTTTTTTTTTTTTTTTTTAATGTTTTTAAGTAGCTTGTGGGTTTGACAGTTTCAAATTCCACAGTAGTTAATTTTTAATTTGCAACAATGGTATGGCTTTTATGTAGTTTGAATTAAAAGAGCTATAATGTTCAGGAAAAGTACAGTGTTTTGATATTAAATATGATCTGACTGTTGAGCCTTATGTAAACCAACAGGAGCTTTGGGATTTGGCCTGACAGTGAATCTACAAGGTGCTAAGTTAAAAAAACCCAAACAGTATTAACCATGGAAACTGCAATAATAACTTGTGCTGGAAAAACAACGTAGCCTGGTAATTTTAAAGAAAGATAACATCAGAGAAAGCGGTACAGAAAGAGCCAAGAGAAAACACAGCTTCATTCTAGATCAATCTCATTCAATCTACAATGTTTTACAATAACTCTTTCCATTAATTCACATCTGGGAACAGAGTAGAGTAAAAGCTGTCTAGCTGGATCAAATAAAAGATTTCTCTGGTCTGCAACAGCAGATGCCTACAGAAAAGTACAACAACAGATCAGCCATAAAGATTTCTCCAGTAGGTTTCCCAGACTTCAGTGTCTTGGAGCTCAAGAACTTTCAGATAAGTAGCAGTGTTTGTCTGACACACTCCATAGATTTTTTTAGCCTATCAACTTTCTAATAAATGTTCAGGCAATTTAAATCCTGTGGCAGAGTGTTCAAACCATAACCATGTAACAGGAAGAATGAGAATGTGCTATCCTTTTTCAACTTGCTATCAGATAGGCCTGATGCTCTAGTTCACATATTGAAAGGGAGAGTAATATAAGTAAATAAATCTCTATTAATATTTTCTGTTCCATTCATGATCACATACAGCACAGAATAGGACATACTTATTTCAGTTGTGCTTTCTTCAAATTGAAGTCCACATTGTCACAGCTTAACTGAAAGAGATGCCCAATGCTCTCGATCACTCTTAACAACACCTCCTCTGAACCTTTTCCAGCAATATTAGATGCAGTTCAAGATGTGGGAACCAGAACCATATACATCATTCAAGATGCAGCGCAATACAGTTTCATTAATAGCAGTGACATTAACATGCTTTTGCTTTGCTCCCTATTCTCTTCCTCAACATTCCTAAACTCTGATTATTTGACTAGTAGTTGACAGTGAGTGTATGTCTTCATTGATCTGTAATTTCAAGATCCCTTTTCTGAACAGTAATAGCTAATCTAGTGTCCAAGAAGAAATAAGTTTGCTTTGTTTTTCCTCTTCATCATTTTACTATTACTTTCTCTCATACCACTTTATGAATCAGTCCCTCAGTACTGCAAATCCTTTGAACATCTTTGCAGTCTGCTCTCTATTCTTCTACCACATATAGCTTAGCATCAGCAGCAAATACCACTATTCAAATATTTTAATAGTAATGGTAAAATAATTTAGTAATATTATATATCTATCTCCCATTCTTAACAAAACACAATTTGAGAGAAAAATAGTAAGTAAAAATAAATGATGATTTCATAATTCTATATCCTGTTAATTACAGATTTGGTCCTGCCCATGACAAGGGGGTAGGAACTAGATGACCTTTAAGGTCCCTTCCAGACCAAACCATTCTATGATTTTAAATCTTACAGATGAAATGAAACTCTTCTTTCAGTACTTAGAAAACTGGATAGTTACAAAACAAAATCAAATCCTCTGCCATTACTAAAATGCTGTGTAAGTGTAAAAGCAGCATGTCAACCACTGAATGAAAAGAAATTTGAAGTACACGATGAAAAGGAACTTGGATATAATTGAGGGTTGAGGACTTAAATAATGATGCCAAAGATACCACTGAAATAATATACATAAAAATAAAAAAAATTAGTGAAGTGCTCTAGCACATATATCTGGAGAGTTTCATTCATTTATATATTAGCTGGTTTCCACATATATGCAGAAAATCCATTATTATTTCAACTGTTAGTACGGAATGGGAAGGAAAAAAAATATCACAAGAGGCCAAATGATTAGAAATTCCACAACCATGCTGTTTCTGCAGTGTTAAGAGGGCTGTCTTCCATATTGAAGATGCTGGACAGTAGTCTAGTAGACTTCCTCTAATACAGGTAACTAGCTCTAAACATGTACAACTGCCTTAATTCATACACTAACACCCTGAAATGAAGTCAAACTTAGCCTCTTAAATACACAGGTAGGCTGACATGCTTTCATAGCTGTGGCTATTCCCAAGTCGTGGTGTTTATCTCAAAGCTCTTCCAAGTGGCCTGTTGGGAAATTAAAAGCTCTTTTCTAGGCTTGCAGACCACGGATATCACTAACATTTCCCATGAGTCAAACTGCATATTAATATACTTGAACATACCTTTTCTCCAGGAAGACCAGCAACACCATCCTGTCCTTTTGCACCCATTTCACCCTACAAAACAAATTATTCAGTTAGAAATTCTAAAGATTTCTGAGCTTAACAAGCGGGTCATTATCGGATTCAAGAGAAAAGCGTCTTCTATCCTGTTCCAGTCATGCTTCATCACATGGAGGATGCCTTACATGTAACACTAAACCCAGACAAAATAAATACATTTTAAAACACCCATAATGTCAGTTAAGACCCTTATCTGACAAAGACTTGAACATGCACATTTCCATAACAAGCAGGTCTGCTGATTTTAAGTGAATTCACTGTGACAACAGAGTGAAGCCAAGGGGGTAAATTTTCACCAAGTTGAGTGTGTTCTACACTGAGAAAGCTCTAATATAGGTTTGCTTTGTTTAAAAGTCATGTGCCCACAATATTTTTCAGTGTCACTATTTAAATTCAGTTCCTCCCCCCCTTCCTTTTACTCCCTCAGAGAAACTAGACACCAAACCATAAGCAATCCATAACAAAATTTTAGTTTTAAGAGAAATGGCCAACTGATCAGGAGAGGCAGCTGCAAACTGGACTGTAAGACTTAAAAAATCAGTGAAGAAAACATCAAACAGAAATTTTGCTTAAGAATGTCTACTATAAGGGTTATAAAGTTTAAAATGAAAATCGAATGAAAGCATATTACAGTCTTCATTTAAAGACAAACGAAAACATTAGGTTTGTCTACTTGTACCAAGATGAGAACAATCTCTAGCAAACAGAAAATGCTGCAGCCTTTTATTAAATAATCCAATTCCTTATGAAGAAAACATCACTGGTTTGAAAAGAATTCACTATCAAATTGTTCTTTGAGAGAAACGGTTGCCTAAAGAAGCAGAAGAGACACATTTACACAAATAATTGATTTCTAAAATGGATTGTAAGCCTAGGTTTGTAGTCCAAATCTAAAATTGCAAATGCAAAAGGCTCTGATGAGAAACTAGTGCCCAAGACCTCTACACTGACAAAGCAGGTAACTTTTTAAATAGCAGGAACCTGGAAACTCATAATTCTGATATTCAGCACATGCAGAAACTTCTTGGTATTAGTCAAAGTTCATCAGTTTAGTCAATAAACCCACTCTGCAGTAACAAATACCAGTTTCTTAAGATCTTCACAAATAGGATACACACACAGCGCTGCAGTGACTTCTTTCTTCTGTTATGTGTAGGACAGGAGATACTTAACTCAAGCGTGTAGCAGAAAGGATATATACAGACCACAGAATGTACATGTTCTGTACTCTCCATGGTGTGTAAGTGCTCTGAGCCTGTACCCCCACTGGCCTGGGCCACTGATGCCCGCCAGTGCACTGTCAGTCATGGGATCTAAAGTTGTTCCCAAGAGGAACATTAGAAACTGCACAAATGAACTGTATCCCAGCAGTCTGGTGTCTTTCCCAAGATCAAGGAGACCAGATTCCTATCTGGATGACCATTCCCTGCATTTTACATGAGATTGTCCCCATGTAAAGTGTTTAACCATTTCTTAAATCACAATGCAAGTCTCTTCATCAGGTTTAAAGTGATTGCAATTAACATAGTTATGGTACAGTAACATCAGCCAGGTATCCCAAAATGCAGTATCAGAATACCAACACTGCTGTAAAGCTTAAAAAACCAACCAAACAAAAAAACCCAAAACAAATAACCTGAAAGAGCTTCATAGACAGAATACTGTAGTACCTTTCTCTTTCCAGCATAAATATAATACCTCTGTTCTGACATGAAGTTCTTAACCTTTCTGAAGTTAAGAAAGGAACAGTAAGTTTGGCAAGAAGTACTAGCAACAGTATTTGCTGTATCCCAGAAGAGCCATTATTAAACATTTAATCCCTGGTAAAGGAAGGATTTACAATATATGCTTTTCGTCAGCTCTCCCTCTAGGCTGGCACACACCAGCTGCTGACTCAGCACACTGTACTTTCAGATGGTTAAGTCTCCTTATGCTCTAGCCAGAGAGTATATGGACTGGATCCAGGGCTCTGGATGGCAGTCTCAGTTAAGTTCGGAGAATTCACTATTTTTGTCTCTAGCCTCAAGGGAAAAAGAACAACTAATCACCAAAAACCCCAAAGTGCTACAGGTCAGGTTTCCTCATTACCTTCTTCTAAAAGCAGAATGATGTGTCCTACTGACTGTCATCAAAATTGTGAAGTAAACTGTCATACCCCAAAGCTATTGTCGTTGCTTGCCACCTACCATGAAATTTATCTACCTTCCTTGCTCACCATTTTTATTTCTTAACTATTCACAGAAGCCATCAAAAACTATCTGCATGTGTTCAGCCTGGCTCAAAACTCCTTTGTTTATAACACATGAGCTAAGTAAATCAATCAAAATGAGTGACTCCCGGGTGCAAAGTACCATTCCAGCACTAAGTTTAAACCACGGCTCAGAAGCAACAGTGTTCTGGAGGAACGTATGAGTCATCTCTTATGTCCTTTTTATTCAAATATTGGAATGGTCCTTAGTTAGCTCTGTCTCAAAAGACCAAAATCCTGTGCACACGAATAGCATGAATGCACTGGCACTACAAGAGATAAAGAGGCAGGACTGGCCCCTGGTTGCCTTATCTAATCACCCACAGAGTGACTCCCTTATCTATGCACCGTCTGTTCCCTTGTGCTACTTATCAGTACTTTAATAGATCAGAACCATTTTGCTACATCCAGCAGTGTATTTTTATATACAGTATAATCTAAAATTACACAGCCTGCTATATATCAGAAATCCTTTAGTATATATGAGTTACTACCCAATTAACCAAGTTATGTTTACAATTCCGTTCCACTAACTGCAGACACACTCCCCACCTTGAGAAGACAATTATTTTCCACTGCAAATTAATTATACATAAAGTTATGCTTCTACCTTGTAATTGTGATTTTAATAACTGCAGTTGAAAGGTTGGGTTTCTTTCATGCTTTCATTCAATAAGTTTAAAGATTTTATACTGTAGGTTGTACAACCTATCACAGTTTTAACACAGGCATCATGAAAGAAAAATAATAAAAAAATAAATCGAGCAAATGCATTTTTATTTTTTTTTCTTTCTTTTTGTGGTTGTTGTTGCTGTTGTTTTACTATTTTTTTTTTAATGGCATTTCCTTTGCTTCTGCAGCTCTTAAAGTCCTTCACAAAAATTAAAAAAAAAAACCCCAAACCCATCCTTATTTCTTTTTTCTTTTGTACAGTATTTTTTTTCTTACGGAAATTAGATTAAAAAAATAGGGTTCCTGACCATAAAGCCTACATCTACACCTAAATAAATCTCTTTATGCCTTAAAAAAGAACATTCTAACTCCAAAAACTGGCTGCAATTGAGCTTTTTAAGTTTATTTTAAATAAAATAGTAAGAATGGGAATAAAGAATAGCATTTGCTTCGAACTACCAAAGCCAACAGAAATATATTGCTTTTCCAGAAGAACAGCTTCACAAGCTGGTGAAACCCTAGCAGTACAATGTTGGATTTTATAGGTTATGAGATACATTCAGTTTAACAACATGCAGAAGTAGTACTGTGAATTTTAAGTCTATTGTTAGGATTTTCTACTAAGGGTGACAGTGAAAATGCTTTTCAACTGAACACAAGATATTTATTGAATAAAATATTTAAGCCATAGCAGGTTTTTCAGAAGGTGTTCTCTTGCAAACAATTGGATGGCTCTTGTGTTTTGGACAGTTTACTTTGGTTAACTTATATGCAGATGGGGGACAATTCATCCAGCTGAAAAGAAAGAAAAATATAAAAAAAGAGAAAAAGAGGAAAAAAGTGTCTGTCAACTTTCCATAAAAATAATGATTTAAGAATTTAGCCAAAGTAACTTCCTAAGAATAGACTGCAGACAGCAAACATGCTTCTTTCCAGTGATACCAATCAGCCTTCTATATGAAGTGGAAATTAATGATTCAGAGAGTTTTAAAAGCACTTGACCTTTACCTCTCTGCATTGCACAGACTTTATTTAATGTACTTGTCGCAGAACTGGAAATGATATGCTGTAACAGACACAATATACAGTACCTTGAAACCTATACCACACATTATTATTGAAGAGTCCTGTACAGCAAAGATAGCCTAACGCCAAATGTTGTGAGAGAATGACAATGTATTAATTACTTAACAAATTGCAGTCCTTCCTTATTTAAAGCCAATAACATTATTTTAAGAAAGTGTTTTATTTAAACACATTATTTCATCTCAAATTGCAAATCTATTTAAAATATATTGTTATGTGAAGTGGGATTAATCTGACACATTAATATTTAATCTGGAAAATAAAGTCTACCAGGAATTTTGAGAGGACCAAAATATTCTCAGCATGGTTCTGTACTAACCAAGTACAGATGATGATTTTAATACTAAGATAAAAGCAAATGCACTTAATAAACAGAAAGAATGACATTAACATGGTCTAGAGCACACACTGCTAGAGTACTGCATTACAACATTGCTCCTATCTATGATGGGGACATATTAGTTTAGATAAAATGTGTAACCTGCATTAGTCATCAAAACACTCCTTAAACAAAAGCAGTTTGGGTTTTGTAAGATTTGAAGTAAATTAGCTTTCCTGGTTTTCAGCTCTGCACAGTTATGTGTGTGACAATAGTATCAGAACTGTCCAGGTAAGAAAATGTGTATTACTATCAGGAAAGATTTATCAGCACACTCGAAAGAGAGCTGTTCCCAGCACACAGTGTTACTGGCAGGGTTTCCAAAAGTGATAAAGTGTAAGGCAAAAGAGGTAGAGAACTCATCCTTTATACCAGATCCATCATCTACATGATTAATGTCAGAGGCAGCCCCTGTAAGAAATTATGTAAGCTAAAATTTAAAACTTAAATGTACAGACAGATAAAGAGTTCTCATGATTATAAAGTGGTGCTAGAAGTATTCAGACCTGGGAAAAACAACCACCCTCATTAGGAACTTTTAGCTGATGAATACAATAAATTCAAATTGGGAGAATTTGCCAAGGGTGAAAAAGAAAACTCATCCCAAAGGTGGCATCACTGCATGGTTTCCCTGGCACTGGGGGAAAAGCAGAAAGTATACAGACCACAAAGTATCATCCCTGTTACTCCCAGAAGCTGCCCCTGGCCGTGCACCAACAGTGAAGCGCATGGGCTCAGACTCACAGTGATCTGAACTGGGTATCACTGGTTTAACCCTTGCACAGAGGTCAGCTGTGAGTGCTGCCTCCCCTGCTCCAGCTTCAGCTCTGAGGGTGGCCCTGCTAGGGAGGGGTGGCACCCCCACAACCCTCTGAGCACTTCAGAGTGCTGAGGACTCCCTGCCACCCTCTTCACTCCCTCTTAAGGAGGACTTAAACTGCCATCCTCAGGACTGAGATGAATACTGGAACAGTAAATATGGTAACATAGAAAAGAGGTATATATTAAAGACCCTGTTTAAAAAAAACCAAAACAAAACCAAAAAACAACAAACAAAAAAACAAACCAAAACCAAACTGTATTACTAATGATGGTTTACCTTATTAATTTGATAATTTGGACAATTAGATGGTTAAAACATTAAGTAGGACTACCAATAAATTCTTAGCTCCATAAGCACGGACTGTTCCCTTCTGCCCATTATAATATTTTGTGTCTACCAAGTACACTGGTGACTCCTGACTTTGTCATCACTGACAGCCAGATGTATTTTGCCCAAAATTTTTCTTTTTTATACAGTACATCTTCTAGGTGCCTATCAATACCACCTGCAAAAAAATTGGACCAGAAAGGAACCATTCACAAGGCTGCATAAAATGACAGCTGGTGGCCATGGGTTATAAGAGGACTGACAGAGGAGGAGGAAAGGAAGACTAGCAAGAAAAATAGACAAAAAGAGCAGTCAGACACATCATTTGTTGTCCACAAGTTCTTTTTCCTTATCATTCTATTACAAATATTTTCCTAGTGTAACAATATACTGCATAAAACTATCTCAACCAGTCCTAAAATAGCCTTTTAAAAGTCTTTTTCCTTAAGTAAAATTTAAATTAATGAAGCTCACTTGAATAAGCAATAAATTTCTCCATGGTGTGCATCAACAGACACTTTAATGTTTGAAAGCACTCTGCCTCTGGCTTTTTGCTCCCTCCTGCACTTACAGCATTAACCAATGACCTATTAACACAGCTTAGAATGGTTTAATATAATAGCAAATTATTTAATTTTCTTTGGATTTCAATTTAAAAACTTTCATAGGCAATACATTTGCTTAAAGGAAAGAAAAAATTAAAAAAATAAAACATACAATTACTTTTTTAGCCTCTCTGATAGAGAAGATTCGTTTGTATACTCAGCTTATATGTAATCATTAAATTACTGTGATCCATATTTTGTCTTTCTGAAGAATTTCTACCTGTTGAGGAGAAAACAGGACCTTCACATTGTGACCAAAAGACATTTGCTAAAAAATGCAAAATGTATTGGTAAGGGTCTCAGTAGCTATATACCATGCTGAAGTCATAGAAATTGCTTCCAAAACAGAAAACATGTCAAATTTCTCACTCAGGTCAGCAGAAAAGGAAATCTAGTTCTATAGAACAGATATGAAAATGTGTTAAATCACAGCAGACAGACTTACACCTGACTGTGACCATTTGCAGCTTGTGAAATCCACTGCACTAATAATCAAGCTACCGTGAGAGTAACACGGTGTATTATTCAGGGATAACCTAAATGCTACACTTGAATGCTGCTGCCTCTTAATTTTTATCCAACAGGGAAAAGCTATCAGGCAGTCTAAAAAGTGTGTTTCAAGGGCACAGATCAGTAAGCAGCAAACAAAGTTGGTCCCGATGACTTTTTAAGTCTTATTTATTCAGACCTTAAAGAACAAGAGGTTGTCCCCTTGCTTCTGATAGCTGCAGAAGCTGATCTCCCAGCAAATAAAATCCTGCAGAACAAACATCCCTGGATCCAAGCTTGCACAGGAAACATAAGGGAAAGGGACTGCTCTCCTTGATGCAGTTTTTACTACACAATAAGGGTTGTGGGGTACTAAACTGAACACTGAATTGAAGTATTGAAACTGAGCAGCTTCTTCATCCCCAAAGCACCCAGAGATAACACTTCTATCATTGAGTAAAAGAACTGTCCTCAGAATGTCCTCATGAATCCATAAGAGCAGTTTGGGGGGGCTAGAATAACACCAACTTGTCTATGTAGTCTTCCTTGCCAATTCCACAGCAACAAAATGACATGTAAATTCAGTCATACAATTAGAGTGGGAAATTGGAATGAGCCAACGTAAAATAAAAGGATGAGGAATGTTGTACTGAACAGGAGATAATATCAATAGATAAAGAAATTTCCTAGGGGAAAAAAAAAAAAAGAGCTAAAAAATTAACATGAACTTCATTTGGATGCGGCCATGGCAAGAACATTTAAATATAGTTAGTAGGATTCTAATAATAATATGATTTAGAACCAAAAGAAAGCAATAAAATCAGGAGCTGAGCACAAGCAAACTGGGAAATACAGGCTGAAGAACCATCAGACAACTTACAGAAATTCCTTTTTTTTTCTGATTGGCCAGCAAAGTCATCAAGAAACTGCCTATTTAATGTACAACATAATACAAAACATTCAACTAGTCTGCTACTCTCCTTTACACAATCTGGCAATAAATCATGTATCTTGCATGTCTCGAATGGTTTGGGGTCTTGCTGCCTCTCCACCTCTAATTACTGATGTAACAAGGCCATCATTGAGAGCAAATGTTACTGAAAACTTGCGTAAATGTGAAGGCAAATAAAAAATGGCACTAAAGCTGCAGCCAGTGAGTGTGGCATTCAACTCCATCATTGTAGGCACATTCAAGGCAGTATTTGTTTGCTCCCAAAGGCCAGTAGTGAGACCATCCTTTTAATCACAGCAGTAATGTGCCCTCCACCTACTCCCAAACAAAACCCAAAAAAGACCCACCCCAAAACTAGGGAGTAGCAAGTATTTCTCAATTATAAGGAAGGTACAAATTAAGCAGCTTTCTAGCTGCTTGCTGTACTACCTCTGACTTTAACCTGATGATTTATTGCATTTTGTGAACTGGCATTCACAAATATCACTTAGCACAATTAGGCTAAGCTGCTGGATGCACATAATCCTGCTTGGGCTCTAAACATTCAGTGAGGTTTCAGAGTGGCTGGTGAGAAACGGATCAAATTTGGACGCATAGGTAGCAGGGAACTAGCAAAAAAAAAAAAAAAAAAAAAAAAAAGTAAAAAGTATGAAAAGGAATGCT